>JADRCC010147899.1:0-10254 GCA_019843855.1 Hylomyscus alleni
CCTTGAGCTGGATCCCACTTTGGGCCTGTCACTGGACCTTCTTTTCCTCAGGCTCCTCTCCATTTCCATCCCTGTAATTCTTTCAAACAGGGACAATTATGGGTCAGAGATGTGATTGTGGGACAGCAACCCCATCCCTCACTTGATGCCTGTCTTCCTGCTCTGCTCTACATGTTACATCTTGCCACTGTTGGGCACCTCATCCAAGGTCTCTCCCCTTGATTCCTGAGAGTCTCTCACCTCCCAGGTATCTGGTGTATTCTGGAGGGTCCCCCCAACCTCCTTTCCTCCAGTTATCTCTTTCCATTCTTTCTGCTGTCCCTCAGGGCTTCAGTCCTTTTCCCTCACCCACACCAGATCAGGTTTCCCTTTCCCCCACACACACTTCCCAGGTCCCTCCCTCCCTCCTCATTTGTTCCATTGCTGGTGAGATTGCAAACTGGTACAACCACTCTGGAAATTAATCTGGAAGTTCCTCAGTAAGTTGTAAATAGATCTACCTGAAGACCCAGCTATACCACTCTTGGGAATACATCCAAAAGATACCCCACCATGCCACAGGGGCACGTGTTCCACTGTGTTCATAGTGGCCTTATTTGTGATAGCCAGAAGCTGGAAACAACCTAGATGCCCCATGACAGAAGAATGGACAGAGAAAATGTGGTTCATTTACACAATGGAATACTACTCAGCTGTTAAGAATGAGGACATCCTGAGTTTTGCAGGCAAATGGATAGAACTAGAAAATATCATCCTGAGTGAGGTAACTCCGACCCAAAAGGACATGCATAGTATGTACTCATTAATAAGTGGATAATAGCTAAAAATAAAAGTATGGAATAACCAAAATACAGTCCACAGAACATAAAATCTAAATTTTAAAGTATACAATTTAGTCATTTTTTTTCATTAAAAACATAGGATGTGCAAACATGACTACTAATTGTGGACTACTTTCATGATGGTAATCCCTATGTGTAGATTCTCATAGCCACTGTGCTCTTTTCTCTTGACATAAATTTGCCTGTCTTGAAAAATTTCTATACATGGAGTCATAACACATGTGCCCTATGTGTTTGACATCCTTCTTTTAGCCATTTTTGCAATTCATCCACGTTTCAGCATGTATCAGTATTTCACTGCTGCTCAATGTTCCATTGTGTGTATGTATCCAACTAATTCATGCATGTATCCACTGAAGGACATTTATGTTTTTCATGCTGTGTGGTAGCATGATCAATTCTGCTGTACCTTTTACATATTAGTTATAGTGTTGACACAGTTTTCTATTTTTTTTGAATATTCACTTAGAAGTAGAATTCTTGCATTATGTGTGATCAGTTAAGTGCTTGCCACACAAACATGGAACCTAAGTTCAAATACCAGAACTCACACACACACAAAACCAGTGGGCATCTAGAGTAAACAGCATGCTATCACAAACGCTCTAAGTACATATGAGCAACTTCTTTGTTGTTTTTTGGAAAGTACTGTTTATTTGATGATATGTCCCACCTTTCTGTCTTACATGCTTTCCATTCCTCCTTCTGTGAAGATCCCTGACCCCTTGGAGTGGTATAATATATTGCTTGAAGGGTATAATATATTGCTGTGTGTCCTATTTAGGGCTGAACATTCCAGTTTCTTATTGTCTGTATGTTGAACAGTTCAGGGTCTCTTTGTGAAGCAACACGTGTCACAAGGAGAAACTTCTTTGAAGATCATTGAAAGATGATCATACCAATAAGCATAGCACGAAGTCATTAGGAGTCATTTTAATCTGAATTTGTTATTGGGGCTTTGTTTTTGTCATTTAGTTTAAGTTATCCTATAACTACTTCTTTTAGTGTAGTCCCCAAATTTCAGTTTGTTGAATTTTTACTTTCATTTATTTCCTAATAATTTTCTTCTTATTTTCTTTTATTTTCTTAGTTTTCAAGTGTCCTCCTGTTATTGGTTTCTGAGTATTTCCACATTGGTTAAAAACATGTTTTAGATGATGTCATACATTTTAATTTCAGCCACAAATGTTTCATATGACAACATATGCATTTTTGCCAAAAAAAACCTCACTGTTTGTACTTGTGAAAACATGTAATTTTGCTGGTGGTTGATAATCTATGAATTGCTATTAAGTATAATTGATTTATATTATTGATCATATATTTTATTTCATGGGTGATTAGCTATACTTGTGTGATATTGATCTTCAATTACTGTTAAAGTATTTCTATCAATTCTAAAAGAATATTTAGAATGTCATTTTTAGATGCATATATAACTGTTAGGCTTTCCTAATAGATTAATTCAGTTATCACTAAAAAATGTCCCTCTTTGTCTTTAGTAAAAATTTTTGCAGTCACTCCAGCACAATTTTGCATAGTGTTTTCATTGTATATCATTTTCCTATCAATTATTTGATGTTTATGAATTTAAATTTTGTCTCTTAAAGATATCACACAATTCAGTCATTTAAAAAATTGCATTCTGCCAATGCTGGTTGTGAATGATAGAATGTAATCTATTATATTTCAAGCTAGCACTAATAAGGTGGTCTTTATATCTGCCATTGGTTTTCTATATGTCATGTCATTTTGATTCTGTATTCTCCCATGACAAGTCTTTTGTTGAAAATTGACATTTTAGTGTACAATTTTAGTTCTCATGTCATTTCATTTTGAGTGTTGGGTTATATTCTTAGTAGTTTTCAGAAATTTCCCTTGGCATTTAAACCTATTTTATTGCATTTTTCTGGAGGTACATATGCACAAAACACAGATGAGTCATTTCCATCATTTCTGAACCTCCTCAATGATGAGTTATGCAAAGAGCTGTCAAATTTTAAATCTCTGCCATCTTTAGGGATTCGGGTGTTCTTTTATCAGTGTTCATTTCCCAGCAATCTCTTGAATCCGATTTGCATTTTGCCGGTAATATTGTATGCTCTATGCCACTGCAACACCTCAACTTCGTGTTTGTTTTGATTAATAGTAATGAAATGACAAAAAAAATTAAAATACAACTTTATGAGTGTTTTAGCTCCTCTCTTCTCTCTTACACTGTGAGATTCATAAAAATTGTATCCACATATAGTTGTATATCCAGGAATTTGGTTCATCAAAGTTAACCATAACGTCATTAATCATAGCAAATTGGGCTTCTATTACCAGTTTACCTTTTTTTTTTGCTTCTTTTTTATTGGATATTGTCTTTATTTACACTTCAAATGTTATCTCCTTTCCCAGTTTCCACCCCTCCTCAAACCCTCTATACAATTCCCCTTCCCCGCTTCTATGAGGGTGTTCCCTCCTCAAACCCTCTATACAATTCCCCTTCCCCGCTTCTATGAGGGTGTTCCCACAACTACCTAGACACTCCCACCTTCCCGACCTGGCATTCCCCTACACTGGGGCATCAAGCCTTCACAGGACCAAGGGCTTCTTGTCCTGTGGATGCCTGACAAGGCATCTACTACCTCTGCTACATATGTGGCTGGAGCCCTGGGTCCCTCCATGTGTACTCCTTAGTTGGTGGTTTAGTCTTGGGGAATCTGGTTGGTTGTTGTTCTTCCTGTGGGGTTGCAAACCCCTTCAGGTCCTTCAGTCCTTTCTCTATTTCCTCAACTGGGGAAACTATGCTCAGTCCAATGGTTGGCTGTGAGCATCTGACTATGGAAGAGACCCTAAGGAGACTGCTATATTAGGCTCCTGTCAGCTAGCACTGCTTGGCATCCACACTACTGTCTGCGTTTAGTGACTGTGTGTGGGCTGGATCTCCAGGTGGAGCAGTCTCTGGATGGCCTTTCCTTTAGTCTGTGCTGCACACTTTGTCTCCTTATTTTCTCCTGTGAGTGTTTTGTTCCCCCTTCTAAGAAGGAATGAAGCATCCACACTTTGGTATTCCTTTTTCTGGAGCTTCATGTGGCCTGTGAATTGGATCTTGGGTAATACAAGCTTTCTGCCTAAGAGGCACTTATCAATGAAAACCTACCATGTGTATCCTTTTGTGACTGGGTTACTTCATTCAGGGTGATATTTTCTAGATCCATCCATTTGCCTGAGAATTTCATGAAGTCATTGTTTTTAATAGCTGAGTAAAACTCCATTGTGTTAACGTACCACATTATCTGTATCCATTCCTCTGTTGAGGGATATCTGAGTTGTTTTCACCTTCTGGTTACTATAACTAAGGCTGCTATGAACATAGTGGAGCATGTGTCCTTGTTATATGTTGGAGAATCTTTTGAGTATATGCTCAGGAGTGGTATAGCTGGGTCCTCAGGTAGAACTATGTCCAATTTTCTGAGGGACTGCCAGACTGATTTCCAGAGTGGTTGTTCCAGCTTGCAATCCCACCAAAAATGGAGGAGGGTTCCTCTTTCTCTACAACCTCACCAGTATCTGCTCTCACCTAAGTTTTTGATCTTATCCATTCTGACTGTTGTGAGGTAGAATCTCAGCTTTGTTTTGATTTGCATTTCCCTGATGACTAAGGATGTTGAACATTTCTTTAGGTGCTTCTAAGCCATTCGGTATTCCTCAGTTGAGTATTCTTTGTTTAGCTCTGTTCCCCATATTTTAATAAGGTTATTTGACTCTCTGGAGACTAACTTCTTGAATTCTTTGTATACATTGGATATTAGCCCTCTATCAAATATAGGATTCCGTAAAGATCTTTTCCCAATCTGTTGGTTGTCATTTTGTCCTATTGACAATGTCCTTTGCCTTACAGAAGCTTTTCAATTTTATGAGGTCCCATTTGTCAATTCTTGATCTTAAAGTTCTGATCAGGAAATTTTCCCCTATTCCCATGTGCTTGATGCTCTTCCCCACTTTCTTTTCTGTTAGTTTCAGTGGATCTGGTTTTATGTGGAGGTCCTTGATCCACTTGGACTTGAGTTTTGTGCAAGGAGATAAGAATGCACACCTATGGTCACTTGGTCTTTGACAAAGGAGCTAAAACCATCCAGGAGGAAAAAAAAGACATTTTCAACAAATGGTGCTGGTTCAGTTGTCGGTCAGCATGTAGAAGAGTGCAAATCGATCCATCGTCATCTTCTTGTATAAGTACCTTTATTAGTTCTCTATTTCTTCATGTGGATCATAAGAGCTTTGTGAAGTAAAATCAACTCATTTGCTTTGAGAAACTGTCATTAAAAATTTTGTCAACTTGACTAGAGCTTGGGGTGACCAGATTAAATAATATTTGTGAGTATGTCTTTCAGATTGTTTCTAGAAGAAATTAACATTTGAATCTGTAGACTGGGTAAAAATGAATACTTTTCCCAAAGCAGTTATACACGTCTGGTAAGATCTAGAGACAATAAGAGGAATAGAAAATTTCCTTTTATTTTGCCTGTCAGCATGAGAGAAGACATTTACCTTCTCCTGCCCTCCACTAAAACATTTGTAGTTTAATTGTCATGAATATGTCACCGGCCTTCCATGATAAATCATGGGCTGTTGCAGTCTTTGTAAACAAGGGGACCAATCTTTTACTTATTTATTTGTTTATTTATTTATTTATTTATTTATTTATTTATATATTTATAATAGGGAAAGGCACATGTTCCCTTTAGTATAACTTGGAAGGAGGCACAACAATTGTGTTGTAAATAAATACAATAATTAATTTTATAAAAGGGAAAAAATCTTTCAGTTAATTTCGTTGTCAGGTAATGAATGATTAAACAGTTGTTTTCTTGCCTTCATAGCTCTGATATATTTACTAGGGTTTTTTGAGGGACTCCACTTACATTATCAAACACACCTTCAATGCTTATCTATTGGTTGAAAATGGTACTTTAGCTTTTACTCCTCCTGTGGTGACAAAAGGTCAGCAAGTTATGAAAGCTTAGGACCTTGTCAAGTCTTACTTTTACATATTCACTGATCTGTCATGTACACTGTGCTTGATATTTATGTTTAACTGTGAATGAATATATTTAGATTTATTAATTCTAGTATTTTAAATACGTAACTCAATTTATCTTTATTAATTCCATAAGTCAAGCTTGATTTAATTACCTTGCTGCTGCACCACTAACTTGAAGATAATCTATTTGCTTTGTTACTAAGATATTTAGGGGCTTGAGTATTTCCCCATTGTTATCCCTCAGTTACTGCTGTGCAACTCTCATTGTTTTTGTTTGAAATAAAATACAATCTTAACTTTACCCCTTTTCTGTGTCTTTTAAGATTTGTAGAGATATTTTTATAATTTATCTGGAGAAAATATTGGTTTTATAGTTTAAAATAATACTTTATAGCCGGGCGGTGGTGGCGCATGCCTTTAATCCCAGCACTTGGGAGGCAGAGGCAGGCGGATTTCTGAGTTCGAGGCCAGACTGGTCTACAGAGTGAGTTCCAGGATAGCCAGGGCTATACAGAGAAACCCTGTCTCGAAAAACCAAAAAATAATAATAATAATAATACTTTATAGTTTCTAGATCTAATGACAATTATTTTATATTATATGAAAAAATAGTGAATACTGTAGAGTCTGGTGGCTTCATTATCTGTTTTAGTTATGACACTAAATACATAATCATTTATCTAAAAATAAATTATATTTCACCTTCTTTCATATTCATTTTTTGTAATTTTATTTTATATAAATTGAAAGCAGATAATCATTATACTAGTTTGTTTTTTATATATCTACTTTTTAAATAATATTTGATATTGAATACTTTTACTAAGTCATTTTGCACTAGATAATTATATTGTATCTTACATGAGAAGTGATGTTTATGATGTTAAAGCATGCACTTCTGTCATTTTAAATACCTGTAGCATTAATTCCACAGTGCTTTACATAAAGAAGCCCACCCTTTTCCTCTTGGCATTTAACAGGTAATTATTTTTACTTACAATCCTTGCAAACCAATCTGATTATCTCTTGCACATCACAAATTTGAATCTTGTTTTGTGACATAATCTTAAATGATATTTTCTTTCAATTACTGATATAAGTCTATGTACTATCCCAAAGTAAAAATATATTTGCATTCATTTTTTAATAGGAAATTGAGGTGATAATATTTCATAGTATTTTTATATGATCAAGCATGTAGAGACTAATTCCCTCATCTATTACTGTGTTATCATATTTTGTGGATAAATTTTAATTCCCACCTATCACAAATAGAGTGATTAAAGCAGTACATTTATCTCTACATCCTTTGCTATACCCCTACCACTTGGTATTAATTACATGATCTGTATAATTTTAAAGACTATAACATATAAATCATATTCTGTCAAAACAGTTTTCTTTGGTTTCCTCTCAGTTATACAGTGAAATTAACTCAGTATTCATTGCCAATCTTTCACTATCATAGAAAATGTCATCATTTTTCCCCTGAATGTATCTCCTTGTAAGTTCCTCTGAGAGCCTCACAAAAACAATAGTCTTTGAAATCTTTCCACTTAGAAAACATAAGGCAGTAGTTGTAGTCTTCCTTCATGAAAGACAGTAGTTTGATGAGATAAAAATCATCCATTCCACTTTTTCCCTTGAACATCTTGTAGTTGTTACTTCAATGTCTTTTGGTATAGAATTTCTCAGCTGGGAAATCTAAAGCTAGGTTAATTTTTTTTCTCTTTATATGTGACTTGATATTCTCTGTGTGGTTGCTCAAAGAATCCTTTTCCTCATTTTAACATGTAACTTTACATTTTGTAACAGACCTTTGTCAGTATTGATGATTCTGGTTCAAGTTTCTATTACATACATACAGAATCCCCTACATAATTCTTTCAGATAGGTATATTTGCTGCCATTCTTCCTTTTCAGGAAAGTCCCCTATATATTTCATTATTTTTTCTGTCTCACTGCTTTGCTTTTCTCCCCTGGGTACTCAAATTATAGATATATTTACTCATCTTCACCTGGCTTCTAGAGATAACAGTTACTTGCCTAATTTATTTTAAATTATTTGTTATATTATACTCATCATCATCATCTTTCATTTATAGCCTCAATGTTTCAATCTCTATCTGAAAATATATCCTTTTCATCATAACTTCATATTTAATATAGTACCGTTTATGTCTGAAGCAAGTGAACCAACAATCAATTTTGGCACACCAAGACAGGATCTGATAATTCAACCCAATATGATAGTATATACTTGGAAATATCACCAAATAAATCCCACAGGATGAGCGCTTCATCTTACAGTCTTCTGTCTTTCTTCAGATGCCAATTTTTATGTTAGCAGATAGACACCTCTTCTGAGTGACTAGCTACAAAACATAGATTGTCAAGATCCCCTCACCTTCTATTAACTTGCTACACTATCTTGCAGAACTTTATTTACATGTATTATAAACTGTACTACAAAAGTAAAGATGAACAGCCAGATGGAACACCCTAACATATTTGCTGTATAAAGCTAAAGATTAGAAGTTTTCATGATTTTTCCGTGTTGTTAGCCATTAGTCACCATATCTTCAATTAGACAGAAGTTCTCTCAATCCTGTGCTTTGAAGTTGTTGTTTGATGGACTGATTCCTTAAAGGATTTATTATGTAGATGTGATTGGTTTTATCACGAGCCATTAGTGATTAACTCAACTTCAACTCCTTTGTTCTCCAGGAAATTTATAGAATGGGAGGAGTAAGACTGAAAGTTCTAACCTTCTAATTATAGTGCACTCTGTTTCATTGGCAACCATCTTTGCCTTCTGAGGCTATCTAGAAGCCCACCAAGAGTCACCTTATACAGAGGATAGATGCCATCACTTAATAAACTGAAGAGATTTATAAAATTTGTATGTATGTTCTTACCACCCAGAGAATCATAAAGAATGTGTGTGTGTGTGTGTATATATATATATATATATATATATATATATATATATATATATATTCATATTTGTCAAATTCATGAGATTCAGAATCGGCCGGAAGACAGTACTCTGGGCATGCCCTTAGTAGATTATCCTGGTTAGGCTAATTGAGGTAGGAAAACTGGTCCACTATGGGTGACATTGTTCAGTCAGACTGGATATTGGACTGCATAAAAAGTAAAATGTTTGCTGAGCATAACCAGTCATCATTCTGTTTCTTGACTTTGGATATCAAGTGACCAGCTGCTTCCTCAATAATCTTCCACCAGGAATTTCCCATCTTGGTGAACTTTACAATTGAACTGTGAGCCAAAAGGAACATTTTCTCATGTAAGTTACTTTTTCAGAGTGTTTTATCACTACTACATACAATGTAACTAAGAATATATACTCATGTAAGAATGTAAATATCCTGTTACTTCTGTTGTCACATCTAATTTCCCATAGTATCTCTCTTTTTTGTGATTATATCACACATTTTTCTGAGTGAAGATATTTTTGTTTCATACTCATTTCCTTAGTGATTCATGTTCTTGCTTCATTTTTCATGTTGCCTCATAATTTCTTTCCAGATACACATTTCTGATTTTCAATCATCCTTTGTACATGTGATTCATTTTATTGTAGTATATTCTGATAAATATTTATCTTTTTCTACATGTGGTTACTTCCTAGTCTTTTATACTTATGCCCTGACATTTCTACATTATTCAACATTGAGTGTGCTGTGATTTTCTGGAGAAGTTGTAGGTTGGAGCATGAGTCTCTTTAAAGATATAAATATTTTGGCCAAAGAACTTTTACTTCTCTACTGCCAAAAGGGCACTTGAATTCTTTTTTTTTTTTTTTGTCATATTGTTTAAATTTTATAAAATACTGTAAAAATAAAAATGAGTATTATAAAGATTGTTTAATATAAAACAACAATCAATTTAACAGTCTTATGTAGATGCTTGTCTATAGCAATACTGAAAAGGCATACTTTTTCTCAATATAAAGTTTAAATAACTCCAAACATATTAACAGTATATTTTAAAATAATACATCACTACTAGTCTTTTTAAATGAACATAAATAAAGTCTTTTTATTTGTTTGTTTGTTTTGTTTTTAGTAGATTTTAAAATCTTGGCTTTTACTGTGGTACAAGCCCAAAATAAGAACAATTTTTAGACATTGAAGTTCATTGTAAAGAGGCTGTACTTCAATGACCCTCACATCACCAAAGGATTTTACCTCCATTATAGCTAAGCTGAGAGTTGACAGTTCTGCTGTGCCAAGGAATGAATCGTAGGTGTGATTTTTTGAATAAAGACTTCCTGCTATGGTCAAAGCTATTTGACTTGAGTGATTTTCTTTATTCTCAGCCCACAGAGAACAGGTTACATTCATTTAAGAAATG
>JADRCC010147909.1:0-12201 GCA_019843855.1 Hylomyscus alleni
TTGGGGGAAAAAAACACTTCCTGAAAAAATGACACTAATTTAAATGACACGGAGTAGGGAGAGATGGGACAGCTATAGACTATATTCACTGTTCAACTTTGGTTGTTCATCTATACTAAAAGTTCTATATTTCAATATCCAAAGCATTAAAACTCTATCAAGTTTTCTTTTCCTAAGACAGGGTAATCTTGATTTTACCAAACAGGGATTTTTTTTTTCAAACCCTTTATCTACTGTAAAAATGATATCTTGTGCAGGGCAATGGTGGCGCATGCCTTTAATCCCAGCACTTGGGAGGCAGAGGCAGGCGGATTTCTGAGTTCGAGGCCAGCCTGGTCTACAGAGTGAGTTCCAGGACAGCCAGGGATACACAGAGAAACCTTGTCTCAAAAAATAAAAAAAAAAAATTATATCTTGCTTTCTTCATATTTTTCTAAAAGTGAGGGATAACCAACAGACAATAAACTACACATAATTAAATTAGATGATTGGGAAGTTTGAAAAAAGAATCACTCATGAAACATCAACATAAATAATAAAATGAAATTATCCACTAGTTCTGGTATCCTACTGCCCTTTTGCAACCCTTCCCTCTTGTTACCAACCCCTCTGTTTGCCACTTCATACAATCATCAATCACTCCTGTAATTTCCACTGAGAATTCTAGAAATTGATATATGCAGAATTAAATAGAATATGTTCTCATAAGTAAGGGTTCCTCCTTTTATTTAAAGTAGTAGCATTACTGAGTAGTATCCGTTGAGATATATTGTTGATTTGTTTGCCCATTAACTTGCGGTTGGACATTTGCACTTTTCTAGTTTTTGACTATAACTAATAAAACTGCTATGGGCATTCACATACAACACTGCATTCTTATCTCTCTAAATGAGACATCTTGGATATATAGTAAGTGTGTGTTTGACATTTTATGAAATTCCTAAATTGTCTTCTAAAATATTTCTACCATTTCACATTTCTTCCTAAATGTCACTGAGAGTCCTAAATCTCTGCATCCTCTACTTCCACTTGATATTCAGTCTTTTTACATTACAGCCATTCAAATAGTATGTAGTTATTGTTTACATTTCCCCAATGGCTAACAATGTAGAACACCCTCATGCACTTATCTCTAATATGTGTACCTTCTTCAGTCTGTGAAGATCCTTTGCTCGTCTTTTAATCTTGCTGTTTTTTTTTATTATTATTATTGGAAATGTCATCAGTTTTCATGAGTGGTTAAAGACTGGAAATAAGCTCAATCAGATTTTACAGAACTTATGGTAAACAAGTAATTAAATAGCCACAAAAGATTTTTTAAAGCCCAAGCTGAGCTAAAATATTCTGTTTTGATGAACTTGAAACACCTTCAAAGCTTGAAAATAATTTAATTATTTACATGACCACTGCTGCAAGATCTAGAACATAATTAGTAAACAAAGTAATCCTATGTACTACATGATATCTAAAAGTGCCCCTTGGTTATTCCTCAGAAAAATTACCCAATTTTCATCCATAAGTCATATTTCAAGACATCTCTTAATCATACTCTAGTCTCATTGATTCTATTCTACAAAAAATTATTTTGTAAAATAATTTTCCTATTCAAACTTAGACCAACATCCAAAAGTAAATAAGGTTAAAACCTGTGTCACATTTGTTTACACAAATGGTAGCAAATAAAATGTGACCTGCAACAAGAACAGGACTTCCCATTGAAGATGTGTTAGGAGCAGGTAAATTTGTGCGTGGTTCTAGGCATTGCTCTAAGTGAAAATAGGTCTTGGTTCTGTTGTATGGCACTATCGGGTCAGAGCTCAATTATTACAGTTGATGTGGGTTTCCTTTTAGATGCCTGGAAAATGACTCTGCTGACCACATCCACATTCTGAAATAGTTTTTGAGAACTTGTAACCAAACTGCAGGAACTGACTCATTTTGCAGTGCCCAGCTACCACACAATCATTTGAAGAGACACAAGTCAAAGGCAGAAAAAACAAGGTTTCAGAACACAGGCAGAAAGTTGTCTGGATTTACATGGCAGGAGGGGGAAATTCCAGGAAACAGGGAACAAACAAGGACCAAGGCCAGAAGATTAGGTCTCGGAGGAAGAAGTGAGCACAATACAATTCTTACAGACAATGTGTGCTGTTGTCTTTAAGGCAAGAAGGCAGCTGTCTCTTTCTAGAAGTAGATTCAATAGAGAAATGTACACAGGATGATTCATACAAAATGGTGCCTTAAAAGGCCATTCTTGAATTCCCCATCCTCTTCAGTTCCTCAGCAAAGTGATGCTCACTCCTAAGCACTCCCTTGCTTCATAGAATAGAAGCAGGGATGGACAGCATGATCCCGAGACACCACGAAGAATGAAGGATTGACAGCTGGGCTTGGAAACAACGGTTTCTTGACTCCCCTAGGACTTCCCTATTTCCTACATATCCATTTCTCCATCTTCCTCTTGGTTCCCTATGCAACTCATCCAAGGAAATAGATGTGGTCATTAAGTCCCAAGCCTCCCTGTTTCCACACGGAGATCCTGAGTCAGGTCAGGGAAGGATGAAAGGCAGCAAATGAACGCTTTCTCCTCCACACCACACTGTTCTCAAAGTATTCATTTCTCCTTACCCACCAGTGAAACAGATTAGTCAGTTTCAGCCTGAAGTAATGATGCTATCCAGCCCAGCTGAATCAAACCAAAATGACAAAAGCAGTAACTCTTTTATGCAGATGGACCCCTTGCTAAGCAAGAATATAAAGGTTAACAGGAATGCATCACTAACTAGTTAGGCCAGATGATAGAAAGTTTGGGTAAGGGGTCCGGTATCATGAAATAACATCCACTCAGGTAAGATCTATGAATAGCTATGGCCCCATTTGTTGTCAGGCCTGATCTAGTCTAGTTGTCTATATAATGGTGTGTATATGTTATATGTGTGTTCTCAACCATGCCACCATGTCTCTTAACATGCAAACTCCCAGATGACAGTAACTGCATATACTTTATGCACAAATCAAGACTTTCAGTATCAGATTACAAAACACAAACAAACAAACAAAAACCAAAAAACAATAAAGAGTCATCTCTCTACCTTTTGGGAATGGCAAGTACTTGTTTTTCAAAACAACTTTAAGAGAAAAGATATATGAATCCACACCCTTCCCAACCTATTTTCTTAGGTTCCCTTTTTGTCTCCAGTTGTAAAGTCAGTAGGCTTTAACAATTCCTAACTTGTGAGAAAGATAAATACACACACACACACACACACACACACACACACACACACACCATATATGAATTAGAAGGAACTGAATATAAAACAGAATTAATGAAAAACATAAGCTGTTTCAAGTTATAAACAAAATGCACAGAGACATGCTGCATAAGAAGAGAGTTACAGGTAAACATAAGTCAAAACGTGTCACTGTTAAATAGTCATGCTATTAACCTCTCTGACTACACAGAATAGGAAGAACTACTTCCAGTAAGCTCCTTCATCTTTGTTTACTAGGAGCTTCATAGTAATCAACATAACTAGAATCATAAAACCACCATTTTATCAAAAGAAAGCCTCCTACAATTTGCACTCATCCTGGGTTTATACAGTGTTATAATGGGGTTCACGTCTCTAGTTTACTTATGATTATCACACATATACTTTGGAATATCCCTCTTCTTCTAGTTAGTAACTACCTTCTACCTTCTAGAAGCATTTTACTATAGAAAGCAGATTTCTAAGTGATCCATCTTGATGTGTCCATTGCAGTTCTCTTTCTTCCTAGAATTCTCTTCTTCCAGTTACCACCATGACTGTCTCTCCTCTCTCTATGAGTTTCTCTGCACAAATGTCATTACATAATAGAGGCATTCCAATCAGCTCTAGATAAGCAGTTTCATTCTAACACTACACTGCTCTATCTAACACTAACACGTATCTATCTAGGTTGGTTGTGTTTTCTGCAGTAACATTACTAACACCTGCCATATATTTATTAGTTTCCATCTACTGTGTGAGCAAGGACTTTGCCCACTGCTATATTCTCAGACTGAGAACATTAAAAAGAACTTTTTCAATGGGCAATGGTGGCACACGCCTTTAATCCCAGCACTTGGGAGGCAGAGGCAGGCGGATTTTTGAGTTCTAGGCCAGCCCGGTCTACAGAGTGAGATCCAGGATGGCCAGAGCTACACAGAGAAACCCTGTCTTGAAAAACCAAAATGATGATGATGATGATGATGACAATAATAATAATAATAATAATAATAATAATAATAATAATAACCTTTTCTCTATGTGGTATCTTTGCCTGTTAATTCTCCTACATAATTATCAAGTTTAGTTGGCACCTGAGACAACTTTTATTAACACTTTACCAAAAAAGACCAAGAGTACATTTGCCTAGTGTTAAGTGAAATTGTACATAGAAGAAAGAGAGGAAGAAAAAAGAAAGACAGACAAGAAGAAAGGAAGGAAGGAGGGAGGGAGGAAGGAAGAAAGGGAGGGGGAGGGAAAGAGAGAGAGAGAGAGAGAGAGAGAGAGAGAGAGAGAGAGAGAGAGAGACTATTCTATAACCTCCCCATCACTGAGGGGCAGAAAAGCCAAGAGGAGTTATTGGTGTGTGGATGCCAAACAGAATGTGGGAAGGTAAGAAATCCTGTGTTGACTAATTTGTTTGCTTACCTCTGATCTACATGTGCTTCCTAGGAATGCAGATCTCACAATTCACACTGAAATACTTAGTCTCTTCAATGTCTTTATGACTAAAAGATGCAGGTCAGCTTGTTTCATTGAAGAAAATTTCAATGATTGTTAAAAAAGAATCCATGGGCAGTGAAGTCCAGGTTGAACATACTACTGAATTACATGGTAAACCCTGTCTTCAAGAAAAGTATTCCCAACTGCAGTGTGGTGACAAGTACCACTTACTCTGGAGTGTTATTAGTATTACATCTTCTTCTCCTCACTTGGAAAAAAAAAAAGCATTCCTCCTTACTTTTCACAGCTTTAATTGAAGATTGAAAACAAACAAATAAATAACAACAACAGGAAATCAAGCAACCAAACAAGACACCCTCAAACTTAACTGAGGTCAGAATCAGAGTTCAAGTTCATTTTAAATTATTTTCTAAGATATCTTTGGGGAGGCTTTTGTTAACATTTACTTTTCTGAATAGAAATGGTTTGAAAGTTTAAGTGGTGCAAAATCATATTTATAATTTAGCCATGAAAGAAGGAAGTTAGTGATCCAGCCAGCCATTTTTTTACTGCAGTTTCCCCCTTCCCAAGCATTTTCTTCTCCATTTAAGCAAGGAATCTGTTTAACAGAAAATGTTTACTGTGTGTGTGTCTGTGAGAGGTATAGTGGCCCCTAAATGGCAAGTATCAAACAAAAGAACTTTACTGAGGGAAGAGGGACAAAGTAAGTTTATAGCTTACAGCTACTCTTCTCTCCAACCCCATTTTATAGACTTTTAGTCTATCCCTTTTTTTCTGTCTTTCTTCTGTCTGCAGGAACACCTTGAATGAATGATAATAAGGATGAGTGAATGATAATAAGGATGAATGAATGAACAGAAAAAAATGATGGAATGAAGAGAAGCCTTATTAGCATGTCCTCCTAGAAGTAGGATCAGTTCAAGAACAATGAAAAATTTTAGAGATTTCCAAGTCCTTTAAATCCATGGCCTTGGGCGGGCTGCCTTCACCTGCCTTCTACACTGAATTCTTAGTATTTACAGCGAGAGGAAGTTATCAACTTCCAAGCTGCATTTCTATAATATGAAACTAAACTCCTGGTACAAATAGGAAGTTTTGTTTTTCATGGACATTGGTGGTTGCTTCTAAGCTGTTCCTATAGAAAGTCTTCAGAACTAGATGGAGGCAAAGGAAACATATATTCATAAATACAAATTCCTACTCCCTGTACCTTTCTATCAAAAGTTCACCAAACTTTTCAAGTGCTCACATACTTCTCTCCTCCACCCCCACCTTCAAGTGAAAATTTGAGAGGAAAAAAATAGGGGAAGTTAGATGAGTAAATTTATTAGTGCTTTAGATAACTGAAAACAAGGAATTCCCCCTCCTGGATTTCAGTGGCCAATTCAAACTCATAAAACACCAGTGACTAAGACCGTTCCCACTGACTTGTGAACTAAGAAGCACAAAAAGTCAACTGTGTATTTCAATATTGAGAGGCCCAGGACTGAAAGATGTTACACTTTCTACAACAGAATCGAGAGGATCACTACGGAAACTTCCGGCTTCAGCCAACTTTTACTCTGCCTTTGGACCCAAATTCCTTCCCATCTGTTCTGCCAACAGCCTGTTTGGATTCAGATTTTGTTTCTGCAATAGGCAAGTGGCCCTAAGTAAGTTCCTTTGTTTCTCTGTGCTTTAAGACTCTCACCTACAAAATAGACACAACACAATAGCACCAACTGCTTGCTATGAGGATCTCACAGATAATGCCAGTAGATTACCTACAAAACACACTAAATCTACCATGAATAGCAGCCAAAAAAATGCTATTTTAGTTAATCTGCCATGTCAATAGTCACATAGAGTTTACCACAAGCACATAGGCTTGGAGCTAAGCTGAAAGTGTTTGGGGAATACAGGTGAGTAGAGAACCATTACTCCAGGTTCCCCAACGTGCTTTTTTATGCAGGTTCAAGTGAAAGGTGACATAACTCACTATCCAGGCTCTGTGATTTAGAGAAACCAACAGATCCACTCAACTACCAAGGGGCAAAGTAAGCTGAAAACACAAGCACACTTGTTCCCTAATCTTGGGTCTCTGACAAAATAAATAGTTCAGATTTGGAGATGATTTTGTATGCAGGTATTCAGAACTATGAACGCAAGCAGCAAAGCATGGCTTGGGCTGTATAAATTCAACCCATTTTTTGTAATAAGACTCTAGCTTTTTGGTTTTTTTGTTTGTTTGTTTTGTGTGTGTGTGTATGGTGAGGGTATCAATGAATTATTTTTTTAAAAAAATATTTTATCCATGTAAAAAATGTTTAAAGCAGAAGAATTCCAATAACACCAATATTAAGGTCAAGGTCTCTAGCAGAACACACAGTTACTTCAGGAAATATTTTTTTTTTCATGGCAGTAAGGGGATATGCTTTAAAATGAAACCTTAGCCTGGCCTTCATTACAGGCGATTCTACCCTGTACCTCCAAAAAGCTACATTCTTTTTACACACAAAGTTATCACTGTATTTAAATTAATATTTTAAAGTGAGTACAAACAAAATAGGTGCTACTTATAATAGCTATTTACAATAGCTAGGAAAAGCAAATGTTTTGACTGTTATACTGACTTACAAAGATATCAAATCCAACTTTTGTATGTATCAAATGTGTTTCTTCAGAAAAACTAAAGGAAATGAGAAGTAGCAGTGTATTTATATAACATAGTTTACAGCTGATAGCACATGTACTATGCTTTATGTCTTAAATTAGCCTAAATACTTTAGAATGTATACATTATAATAAATGAGGAGTAAGAGAAGTTGTTACAGCTTGGAACCCTAAGTTGAGCTAGCAGATGTTAAGATTAACTTACTAACATTTTAAATATATAGTCTGTATAGAAATTATTTTATATTGATCATTTTTTCAAAAAAAATTAGAGTAGTTTACTAGGTAAGTGTAAGATATTTTAGATGAAACATATGTTCTAATTCAGCTGTTCATCTCTAAAAGTAGTTAATAAAATGGCAATTGCTTTGCATATCCTCCTTAATTCTTATTGTTCCTGATATCAAGAAAATAAATGGGCAATCATTTAAGTTGTATATACTGTAACTACATTCAAAACTGGTTGGAGTTTTCCTTCTGAATAAAAACACCTATCCTCCAAATTTCGACCATGTAATCTAAACAGTTTGTTTAGGAGAAATAAGTTTTCAAAACTATTATTATAAAAAATAGTATGTAACAGTAAAAAAAAATTAGTCATCAACATTTTTTTTCTCGTCAATAGCATTTTGAAATGTATGTAAGGAAATTAAATTGAAGACAGAGATCAAAATATAGATCCAGAAATCTTTAAGTGTGTTCAAAGCCAACAATAACAGAAGTGGTTGACTAAAATGGCAAGCAAGGACGTAAACTGCACAGCATGCCAAAAGGAAGTAAGTGCTGAAGCACTAAGCAGGGAAGGAGGCACAGGAGCACAGAATGGGGAGGGTTAGAAAGAGCTTGTTTTTAATGACTAGAAACATAGTGACAAGAGAGCCACCTTGTACAACTTTTCTTTTCTTTCTTTCTTTCTTTCTTTCTTTCTTTCTTTCTTTCTTTCTTTCTTTCTTTCTTTCTTTCTTAATTTCATTCTCTCTCTTTTTTTTTTTGAGAAGCACATTTAGAAGTCTCCCTTTCTAGATTCAATCATGCAGTTCAATTTCCTGGGCTGCCTGGTTTCCCAAAGACACTTAACTATACCCAGCATGACTCCTGTGCCAAAGTGTCACTCCCTCTAAGGTGCGCCTTTCTCCCTTAACAGCCTAGAACTTTCTGGGTAAAAAGTTCCAGAAAATAAATATGAAAGGACTTTTTGTAATTGTATACAAAAATTCCTTTGCAGTTGAAAACAAAATGTTATTTCTTTTGTCTTAATTTTTCTCAATTAAAAAAAGCCAGGTTGACTCATCAATAAGGGGTTGGATCCCTGAAACTCCCATAGTCCATTCCACCACAGACCTGTGAACAAACATTTCACACAGAGGACGAGGGGGACCGTGTCAATGACCAGAATGGAGAATCACTATCACCTTCGAATGACACTAGGCGTAAGGTAAGCAGGAATGCAGGAAGCAGGTGACACACCTCTCTGACTCAGCCTAGCTTCAGTGCTTGCAAATCCTGACTCCATTATTTCCTTCCTATGTCATTTTGGGCAGTTGGTTTCACTTCTCTGTGCACTGCTTTCTCTACAGTAAAATGGAATAACAATCATATTGGCTTTACAATTAATATATGTAAAGCATTTTATATTAAGATCTATCAGGAACTGGTTGGCACTGAACTAGATGCCAAGGATATATTTAGAAAAATATTTAACATATACCATGAGTTCAATAATTGTTAAAGAGTCAAAAAGCCTTATCTGGCACTCCAACATTCATGTTATTATAAATGTTTATAAGGAGAGTGATTATTTAACGTACATACATACATACATACATACAGGGGAAGTTTGGTACTCTAGTCTAGAATCAAGTACATGAATATTTCTCTGATAAAATGTACAGACTTAGTAAGCTAAATAAAGACTACAAGTGGTCTCACGTAAGCTCAGGTCAGGATCTGCCATCAATTTGTGTCATGAACGTGTTTTTTAACTTGTCAAAATCTTTTGGACTGGAGCTGGAGAGATGGCTCAGCGGATAAGAGCACTGACTGCTCTTCTGAAGGTCATGAGTTCAAATCCCAGCAACCAAAAAAAAAATCTTTTGGACTTTAGAATTGGTAGGTTTCTATTTATGAAATAAGGGATAAACTTCAACTGAAATCTTTTTCTCACTAATTCTCAAGGTACAAGTGACAAAATAAATTGCTAAAACCATTGCGGAAATGAAAATACCTTCAGGCATGGAAAATGCAATAGTGCATAATTAATCTGTGGTACATATTAATCTAAACATTCTCTTGCTCTGATACGGTGTTTCCTAGTTTCTCAGCCTGCCAATTCATTCCATAAATACCTCTCAAATTTTCTTTTTAAAGAATGTTAAAAGTAATTTTTGAATGTAAGATAAAATGCTTAGGGTGTATGACTGCTTAATAATACACTCCTATTTATTCCATAGGCAAAAGAAGATAAAAGTTAGGAAATGGAAAATGAACAGTTAGTTGGAAAGCATGTGTCTCACAAGAACACTGAGGCCTCTGTAGCTGTTCTTGGGGGCAGGGGAATAGGAATAAATGCTATAGCAAACTGGTAAGCCATTCTGCTGCTACCAAAGCAATTCTCTCCACAGTGCAGTTGAAAGAAATATTTGCAGCTCTTCAAGAGCCTACAATAATTGGTTCAAGATGTTTTTCTCATGGCTGGTCAGCTGTGGATAAAGGGTGTGCACAACCTCATGGCAGCTGACTTTCGCTCATTACTCCATATATTGGTACTTAGCTCTCCCAATTTCTCACATACTGATTTTGTATTAAAGCGGTAGCTTCCTTCAAGGCCTGTGCTTCCCATTTTCATGGGAATCCTGTATACAAAAGCAAGTCAAGAAGGCCCGAATAAATGGAGATCATTATAATGCCTCATGGTTTTCCACTTCTTGTTATCCTTCTACTCAATGAGACTGTAGACGATCTGAATGCCATTTATGAATTGAAACCTTAAAGCTATATTTCAATACCTAACTACTCAGTTGTCAGAGAACAACATTTCGAGGCTTATCTGGGTTCACACAAATAGCTGTTGTTGATTTAAGGCTCCCCTTCAAAGTAAAGTTACACACACACACACACACACACACTAAATTTTTAAGCACACACACTAAATTTTTAAGCACACACACACTAAATTTTGAAGGTGTACAGTACACTTATCAAATACTATCAGGTAAAAATGATTGAGGTATGTCTCTCAAATGGTTTCCTTTCACTTTGTTGTTTTGTAAACCCACAAAGACCAAATATGCCAAAATACCAATGCCTTCAGTAACTCTGGGAGAGAATGCAGAGCAGTGCTTTTAGATTTACATTTAAACATAAGAAACTCAGAACAAAGAATGACAAACTAAAATTTAAAACTGAAGCTTTTGGATAATTCTTCTGAGACATACTTTTTAGCATTAACTATTTCGATTTATATTATATCCCATTTTTAATCACTCAAGGCAGTAGCTTGTAAATGTCTGAGAAACATCTGAAGTTTTTATATAGTCTTTTTCCTATCCTGCATGTATTTAGCCCAATATTAAATTGCCATGTTTTTTATCGAAGTGTTTACATGAAATACAGAAGTGAAAATAAGTATTAGTCACTGAATATATACTAGCAGTAGGATATAAATTAGCTAGAAATATTTTCATGCTTTCTCACCATTTTTCTGTCTCCTTTTCAAACCTATAAATGCATGTGTGTGAGGAGGGCACACCTTAATTAAGCCACATGACATGTGACATTTGCACAAATTTGCAATGTCAATGTACTGATTTATAGCAGGATCTGCACCTCACAGCCATGCTTATCTTTTCATTGAAACTAAAGTCTTGGGAGCTATTAGCCTAAGAAAAATGATCTTCAAATCCCTAAAGTGTGTGTAGGGGGCACAGTTTACAGATTCCAACATACTCATCTTTCTCTTCCCATCTGCAGCCCGCTCAACTAACAGAAGTCCGCAGCTTTGCTATCCTGTGATGCTTTTCTTTTTATAAGCTGAGGATTTTATGATTTCAAAAGGAACAGAGTGGGAGCCAGAAGTCAAGAATGTACATTCAACTTTTAATTTAGTTGGGACTACTTAAAGCAAAATAAATAATATTACACCCTTTATAATTCAAAGCCCAATTCTGTTCATGCCATAATTGCATGTTTATACTCATAAATGGAGATTGCCCAGAATACCTATATAATTACTGACACTTAAAATATTTCCATCTAATTCTTTGTAAGTATATATTGCATAATTATTTCTACTGACCAATAAGAAACAGACAAAAATCAAGCAGCCACCTACTATCCTAATCTGCTTGTTGGGCTCAACTTTTATGCAATCTTATTTCAGCAAAGTCAAACATTCACACTAAAATAAAACTGCTATCTTAGTGTCCTTTGGAACACAGATAGTCACAGCTTTACTGTCTTTTTCTGGAATAGAAGCAGCTCAGATTCAAAACAAGAAAACTGAATTTCAGGTTTTAGAGAAAGAAAGGCAGGCAGACACAGGTATCACACCATTAAGATTTAGCTGCTCATTACTAGCTTGAAAATGTTATGCACTGTATGGAAATCAGCACCCTTTTTTGCTTTACTAATGTAATCAAACAGAACAATCTTAAAATCATGGCATGAATACAAAGCAAATTCTATGACCACCATAATCTGCCGTTCACAATGAGATGTTTTGGGTGCACTGCTTCAACTTTCATTTTGTAGAGCTCTAGATAAAATCTGACACAATGGGGAAGCAAAGGAGCCGACTAATTCTGAAAGTATCTCTTCAAATTTCAACTTGCTA
>JADRCC010147910.1:0-11157 GCA_019843855.1 Hylomyscus alleni
TGGGTCTCCTTAGCCTGCGCTTGCCTGCCCGGGGCTTCTGGGCACTCCGGCTTCAGTCGCGGAGGGGGCTCAGCATGCCTTCTGAGCTCCTCCGAAGGGGCTCGGGCTCCCGCGCGGCTTCCGGCTGCCTTGGTCCGAACCGACGCCACAGCCCCGGGCCGGGATCGCAGGCGAGACTGGCAGGAGGCAGAGAGCTGCGCTTGTGACTGCGTGCGCTCGGCCCCTGAGCCCCGAGGACAAGGTGCAAGTCCAAGCGGCTCGGGTCGGAGTTTCTCGGCACCCCCGCCCTGTGTCGCGTGGAGGGGGCCGGAGGAGGGAGGCGGGCGGAGGGAGAGCGCGCGGGCGGGAGAGAGGCGGCGGGCGCGGGCGGCGGGCGCGAGGAGGGAGGAGGCAGCGCACAGGGGGAGCGCGCCCTCGCCCTGGCCCCTCCGGCGCTTCCACTAGTCCTTGCAACTTCGCCGCCTGAAGATCGGCAAAAGTTGGCCGGTGCCAGCTTTCCCGCAGGGATCAAACAGGTAATGGCCTGGCATCGTCGCTGTGGCTGCTGCTCTGGGCGCGGCACCGTCGCAGCACAGGAATTCAGTCGCTGCAGGCACCCTCCAGAAGAGCGCGACAGCCAGGCGGAGGCCCCCTCCCTGCCTCGGCGGCCCCTCCCTCCCTCCCGGAACCCAGCTACTGGCTCCCGCCCGCCCGCCCGCCGCCCCCGACCGCCCCACCCCCCGAGTGCAGAGTCCCTGCTCCCAGGAACACCTGTAGAAGATCAAGACACTGCCCCGTCGCCCAAAGTCCTCTTTCCTTTTCCCTAAAATTAGCTTGGGGAGAAACGATGGTGGAGGAGGCACTAGGGTGAGATAGTTGCCTTGCAGGAGCTGAGGTTTGCTGGGCTTTGGGGCTGGGAGAAGAGGAGCGAGGGTGTGCATTGAGTACAGGACTCAGAGCTAGCCCCAGCCAGAACCCCAGAAAGTTGCCCAGACTCTTGCACATGGCTCAGTAATAGCCCACATCCCACCAGAGACCTGCCGAGATATTTTGCATGGCGACACTTGTAGCCCTTCAGGAGAGGAGGCCAGGGCACACAGACGGGCTCAGCCCCCACTATAGCGGCGGCAGCAGGCACTGCAGAGCTGCTCCAGCACACCACGCTGCCACCCAGTGGTTTCTGCTGACTTTTCCTTTCTTGCCAAAGTGTGCTGGCCAAGCCCGATTTTTTTTCCTCGTCGCCCCCTCATCTGGCCATTTGGGAGCGACGCAGCGAGCCTGGACGTGTACCACAGGCAATATTAGGGAAAAAGCATAGCCCAGATCTTCATTTCAGCTCTGTTCCATCTCCCATTTCCTGCTTCCTTCTTTTACCTCTTCCTCAGAACCAAAAAGGTCCATCTATACCCCTCAATTTTGGAATCAGATCGGCCTTTTGTTGGCTTATTTGTACTGATAGGTTCTTTCCCCCAGTCCTTGTAAATGCATTAAAGAGATCATAGCCCATCCACCTCAGTACCTTTAGACGCTATTATCTTGCTGTTTTGTTTAATCTCTGAGGCTAAATAAGGCTCTAATAGGGCTCTACACTTTTTGGACTGGACACTCTTCTCCTTCCCAGATCATTTCAGAATATACTAAAATGCAGACCCAATGCTTAACTTATCCCCAAGCCTCCAAGAAAGCAAAGAGCACATCAGCTTAATTCCTGGAGTGAAGACCCCCGGTTTGCTCCCACTGTGTCTGGAAGGCTTGCACAGTTGGAACTCCTCTTGTTCACTGCAATCCCATTTCCTTGTCATAAAGACTACATTAGTCAAAATCCATTGAAAAATTATTGATGAATGAGTGGTCGCTATTGGTTCCAAATGGAAGAAGAGGTGTTGCTGCTCAGAAAGAGCAATTGGTTAAATTTCAGGAACTAGGAAGGGAAGTCCCTTCATCAAAAGCCAGATCAGAAGAAACCTTGACCAGGGACAGATACTTGGGATTTGGGATGAGTTTACTCTGGTACCTTATTCAAGGGCCTCTGTTCTTCAACTCGTATCTCTTTTGGAATTACTGTTCCAGTATATGAAAAGAATAAACAACGACAAAGGTTTAATTTAGAAAAGAGACAGACTTGGGAAAGAATTAGGAAATATTACAAGGAAATGAAAAGGGCCTTCCTGCATCCTTTTTCATTCATTTCTCCAGGAGAACTATTTACTATTTGCTTAAATAACCCTGAAATATTTTTAGAGAGCCTGTGGATTTATTGACTTCTTTGGGTTAGATATTGTCAGTAAACAGACTCATGGAAGAAAACTTCAGCATATATAGCCAAGAGGGGCAATTATTACAATGTACAAGTATGCAAACATCATCTGCTCTCCTGCTAGCCCTTAGGTACCATCAACTTATTTGTTTTTTGACTGTGATTGAACTCTATGACATGAGCACACGGGTCCACTATGCCAAAGCTGACTTTTGTTATTTGCAAAAACCTTTCTGCTCTAATTCGTTTCTTCCCAAACTTTATTTTTAGCTATTGCATAAAATATAAAAAATAAACTTACAACTGGAAGTACCATAGTCTTTTAAAGCATATACATTGTGTAATGTTTTATGTTAAAAACACTTTTTATCATGAAAATCTGCAAGTTTTGAGATATATAGTCCATTTCTGTATTGTCATCCTACTGTGCAATAGCACACCAGAACTTCTTCCTCCCACCCAACTGTTACTTGCACATTGATCAACCTCCCCCCATCAAACTTGCTAATTCTCAAATGGATATAATAGAATAAATAAGACATATTCCTTGTTGGCAACCAAAAGTTACTTCTACTTCTTATATTCTCCACCTCATTCTTTGATTTCCATGGGAAAATATCTGATGTGAGCTTGATGAGACTAGCTTAGGATGTCTCTAACTTAATGTATTCTGTCTGCCTGTCGACCACATTCATTCTTCTCTCTCTCTTCTCCACGAAGACGTCTGTGACTCACAGTCAGTTCAATCCAGAGCATAAAGAAAGGCATCTGTGGGGATGGAGAGATGGCTCAGTGGGTACTAACATTTGCTGTTATTGCATCGGACTCAAGTTTGGCCCTATGTATTCAGGTCAGGCTGCTCATTGAGGTCTGAACAGTCCTCTGGCCCCTGTGGGCACCCTCCTCAACATATGACAGACACAGAAACACACTAATATACACTCAAACACATGCAGCCACACATGTATACACAGACATGCACGTGTGTCTACATGGAACAAACGGTTCCCTCTAAATCACATTATCCAATTGGCTTAACTATAAATAAAGCATGCTTTTTATGGTTTCCTACCACCCATTTCTATTTCCCAGGTGCTTAGTAACTTAAAGCAGAGCATGAATATCAGTTTCAAATCCTCAAAGTCCTATGTATCTCAGGAGGGCAAAATGAAAGACAGAATTGAAGCACATCCTAAAAAAGCCTATTTGTCTTTTACTTCCTCTCTACTGCCATCTCAGACCAGTAGAATGGCATTTGAGTGGGAGGAAGAATAAGAACTCTCTTTTGACACCTGCTTCCAAAACACCCTTTCTCCTGGCTTGCTTTATCAGTAGCAGTTCTGCTATGGGATTTTTGGATACCCTCCAGATTCATAGTTTGAACTCTTCTAGGCTGTGTGAATCTATTTTCCACGGTTTCCCACAGATCTGCTGTTCCCCATTGTACCCTCCAAGCTCATGCCTTGACCATATTTTGAAAAATATACATTCTTAGCACTTTTCTCTATTTTCTTTCCTAAAGAACTCTCTCCTGGCACCCGGCTAGTCAGGAGATATGTTTTGTTTTTTGTGTCCCCTATATTAATTGGCCATGTGAGTTTTGTGAGTATGATATTCTTCCTGTTGTAAGGAGTTTCTTGATCAATGTCAGTCACTTCCAAACTGGAGTCTTAGCTCCCTAAAAATGGTGGCCTGTAAAGTTAAGTTCCTTTGACAATGTTTTAACCATGGTACCTCTACTTCCTTCTATTCTGTGCAATGCAGTTCATTATGTGATTTCTTTTAAAAATAAAACATAAAAATTCAACTACTGAAAACAGAATGTTTGAAAATGCCTGGATCAGATAATCCTTAAAGGGCTTTTCAGGTCTAAGAGTCTTGGCTTCATTTTGTGAATACCCCTGCTCCTCCAGCTGCCTTATCTTCTAGTACCTGCCACTTGTCCCGTCCTACCTCACCAAAACATAAAGTATCCCTGGAATCCCAAAGAGAAATGCTTAAGTCCTTCAATTTTCCCTCTTTGTGAGTTCATTTTGGAGCCAGGTTTGTAGCATTGTTTTCCAAGATTTATGGGAGTTATCAGAGCATAGAATGCTGATCGTTCTCTGTCAGTGTTTTTGGCAGGCCTCAGATGAGCTGTGAGAAGCAGAGGGGACCTGCTCTCCAGAGGCTTCCTGAGGAAGAAAACAGAAATCCAAACAGATGTGACTGTGATGAGCAGAAACAAGAGAGTGGAGACAGCCTAGTCAGTAACAGTCTCAGAACCTTTTGAGCAGGAAGCAACTGGCTGTCTTTCTGCAACCCTGAAAATGAAAGATTTCAAACACCCTTCCTTCATAAAGATAAACATGATCGAAGCAACTTGCCATTTCCCTCTCATGCTCTTGCTCTTCCTCTCTCTCCCTCTATCCCCCTCTCCCTCTCTTTCTCTGCTGCTATTTCTCTCCTAAAAGTTCATCAACGCCTCTGTATAGCCAGTTACAATCGAGGACTGATAATGAGCTCTAAGAGAGGGTAAGGGGTCAGATTTAAGTGTATCAGGGTCAAGCAAGACTGGGACCTCCTCACTCTCCAAATAAGACATGGGGGTGGGGAGTTAGAAGATAGAATAGCAAGTAGCACATTGTACAGTGTCTCTAATTATGTCCAAGAGCTTCTCCCAAAACCAACTGGATAAAAATACAAATGAGGGGCTTAGAGAAAAGCCATTATAATAGGTTCTTACCACTTAACTTCAAGCAGGAAGAAAAATGCAATTTAAGGAGATTTTGTCAATGTCAGACTGAAAATCCAGGGACAAAAAGCTTGGCAATTGTATTCTATAACATGACCTGACATATTTATTAGGAACCTAAGAGTCTCTCCTAGTTAGATCACTCAGAGGACTTCTACTTCAGGAACAAAAGGCTCAAGAACTAATTTTTACAGAAATCGATTGGCTGTCTTGATTTGCATTCAGTGAAAAGCCATGGGACCCTCAGAACCACACTAAGAAGGTGGCTTGGTTTTCATTATGTCCTTTCTCTGAGATCATTCTCTTAATACTTAAGCCATATAATTTACTCAAGCCACCTCTGATTTATATTTAAAATCAATTGAGAAAACACTGATTAATTCAGATCCTTTAAGAAGAAAAATCCTATAACCCGCATGAAACTTTCATCGTTCAGTCATAATTTATGAACATTAAGATCATAAAAACCCTGATGGTATTCATCATAGCTACGAATCCAGCACTTAACCATTTAATTAGCCACAGCAGCTGCAAAACTGAGTTCAAGGCCTCTAGTTACCTATCTGCCATTTAATCAAGAGAATCTGAATGGAAAAGGAAGATTGCTGGGGTGGAGGTTCCTCCTTGATCATCAAGAGAGACCATAAGGGAATGAGCTTAAGTGTCAGTGTGTGTAAATTTACATTTTGTAGGAGGTCAGCACTGTTTTCAGCAAGGATTGTCAAATAGTGTAATTGATGTCTGATTTTCTGACTATGGAAGCTTTTATGATATAGAAGAATTTTTTTTTCATTGAGGTGAGTGTGTGAGTTGGATTCCCTCAACATGCTATTCACCACACTATTTGGTTACCTTTGGCCTGCAGCTAAGAACTAGGTGGTCTAAGAAGAGGATCAGACTAGCAATGCTGTTACTGACATAGCTTTTATAAGGCTAGGAATATTGAGCACCTTTGCCCTTAAGAGACCCTATTGGATGAACTTGCAGCATATGAGTGAAGGCAGTCACACTCATTTTTTTGTTTGCTTGTTTGTTTGTTTTTAAATTTAGTCTTGTCCAACCTGTAGAAAGAACTTTGTAGATACAATGCGTTTAGAACCCAAGGTCGCTTCAGCAGTGTCAGAACACCCAAAGTCAACAACAGCCATCAGATTCTCTAAAATGAGTTTGCTTCAGGATTCCATTCAACAATATTGGAAGATTGTAAACGAACAGTTGCTTCTGCCTGAACTGATAGGTCACTAATGAACATAAAGAACAGTTTTTCCCCCATTGAAAGATGATGCTTTATGAAATTAGAAATTTGTAATACATGGCATAATATTCACAACACTGGATTCATTCCTAGCCCAATATGGTTGTTTATACAAATGAAAAGCTGTAGGAAAATGGTGAAAGAAACCATGGGCAAAAAGAACAGTGTAGAAGCCCTACATGGATATTACACTCTCCACTCTGCTTTAGAATTTTTTACCTAGAGTCTTAAATGTGCTAGAACCCAATAGATATCATGGGTATAAATAGACAAGCAGTGTTCTTTGAAGGAACAACCTATAGAGTCAGTATTATCATGATTTCAATTTTACTGGTGAAGAAAGTGAAGTCTAGCGAGACTAAGTGTTGTATCAATGGTTCCCTGGCAAGTACCCAAGTGGCAGTGCCAGTATTTAAACTGGGAATTCTCAGCCAATAAGATATATGTGTATAAGGCTTTCCTCTTTGGCACTGGGTCTGGAATTTGGGTTGCTGAAGAAGTGGCTGAATATGGCTCTATCTTGGCTTGGGTAAGTAGAAAAGATAAAATATACCATGTTCTCAATTGAATTTTGTTTCTTCCTTTGTTTGATAAAAGTGAATTATAAGATAAATAAAAGTGAAAACAAGACAGGCCGACTGTAACCATAGTGCATAATACTTTTTTACATTAACCTCTTAGAGTGATATATAAATAAAACATCGGTAACTTTCTCAAGGAAATACGGTCATTATAAACCACTGCTTAATGTCATTCTGGAGATTCCCAGCTCAGGAAATAGTTTGACACTAGGGTAGAGTCTGTCTCTGGTAATCTAGGGCTTTTGAAGTCTATGAGACCCAAAGGAAATTTCCCAGCCTTTATCTCTATCACCACTTAGCAGAGACAAGAAGTTAAAGTACTCCCAATTCTCTCAGTTCTTTTCATACAGGGAAAACTGGCTTTCCACAGTGTAAGCTTTTGTGTGCCATCTGCTTTCAGCTACAGGAAGCTTGAGTTCAGCCAAGAGAGAAAATTATTACACACAGATTATGTTCTTCCATGGTAGGAAGCCCATCACTATCCTTTTGCAATTAGGGGCTTCTCCAGTATCCATTTTCACTAATTTGCTCTCACTTTTCCCTTCTGACAAACAGAAAAAAGTACAATCAACTGATTGAGTTTATTTAGTTATCTTGGAACTGCTGAAGACTTCAAGCAGTGTTAAACAGGCTTGAATGCTCACCTTGGATTTCACTTTAGAGAAGAGTGTGGAGGCATGAAAGGTTCAAAGTTTTGACCTGACTCACATGTGCCCTCTTTCATTTATTCATTCATTCAAGATTTACATTTCTGAGTACTAACATCTGTAACCTATGTATATTAACTTTAACCCAGTTTCTAGTCTAAGTACTTTATTTGCTCAAAAAATGTGTACAACTACCTTAAGTTTTTACCCCATATTCCAGATGAAATAATTAAAGCCAAGAGAGGATAACTAGTATGGTCAGTTTGAAAGGGATAAAGCCAGGATTTGAATTCATGAACTCTGACTTCAGGTCCCTTATGCTTTTCACTGCCTCTTTCATGACTGTTCCTGGCATCAAGTGAAGGTAAAGCTAAAGTTCAGAAGTAATAAAAATGTAATCATAAGAAACACAAACATTACAGCAACAGTACTCAATAACCAGTGTGTTGGGGAGGAAAGCCCTGCCCCCCCCCCCAAAAAAAAACACAGATTGAATACTGGCTATGAGGGCAGGAAATGTGGTTAACTTCAGAAAACACAGCTCATGACAGATGATGTTTAGAGAATGAGAAAACTAACAAGTTAAGTAATTTTACTTCTGAAGCCAAACTGACCAAGTTCTGTTTTCCAGGTCATATGATTTCTCTCAGCTGAGAGAGCATAGGAAAATTTGTGGTTTCATGTTTTCATACTTAAAGTACCTGGCAGAATGCTGAGCTTGTACTGTAGTGTCCTTCTATGAAATGTTGATTATGATTATGGTCAGGAAGCATTCTAAGGATTGTGAAAAATTGATTTGTTATATGGACATTCTCCTGTAGATTTGTGAGGTTTCTTTGCTCCTATTTGTAAAGCCTTGTTTTTCCCACAGATCTCAGTTTAGCTCATATTGTCAACACTGATGTTTAAGTAAATGCGTGTTATTGATTTATGACTGTCATCAGCACAGGATTTAGTATCAGTAATTCCTTTAGAAAGATGCCAATCAAAACTAAAATTTCATTGCCATGTATACCATGGTGACTAAACATTTCTTAAGAAGCAAGAGTTAAACTTAGAGTCCAGAGATTTGTACAAGAGCATCATCACTTTATTATTGCAATGTTAAATTTTTAAACTAACAATTAAATTAAAATTCTAGTAAAATAACTGTCCCAGCTAGTTAATCCTGGTAATGTCTATGTATATTTAAAATTCTTATTGAAGAAAAGCAACTAGGATTTGATTGGAATGTAAAAGTACTGTGGGCCTAGAGAGATGGTCCATCAGTTAAGAGGACTAACTACTATGCCAGAGTACCTGGATTCGATTTCCAACACCCACATGGTAGCTCACTGTAACTCTAGTTCCTGTAGATACAGCGCCATCTTCTGGCCTCCTTGAGAACAACGAATGCACTTGACACAGTCATACATGCAAACACCCTTACACATAAAAATAAATAAAACTTACAAAATAAAAATATTAAAAACATTAAAATCTCCATACTAATGGCATTATTCTTGCTTCTAATATATAGTTCCTACTTTTACTACCAAAACACGGTGACCGTTTAATTAAAATAAAATCTTTTTTTGATAAAATGATGGTTTATTTGGATGTCAACAAGAACAGGCATCAAATGCTTCTTGGAGCCCTCGCCTTTGTCTAAACAGGAGCATGTAGACAGAAGATACAGCTGTGGACTCAGGTACACACATCATGGGCTCTTGTACAAGGCAGTATAGACTCTTGTGGCTTCAGTTCATTCCTTTTTTAATTTTTTATTAGATGTTTTCTTTATTTTCATGTTATATGATATCTACTTTCCCAGTTTCCCCTCCAAAAAACAAAAAAAAAACTTGTTCCCTGCCACCTCCTCCTGCTCACCAACCCACCCTCTCCCGCTTCTTGGCCCTGGCATTCCCATACACTGGGGTATAGAACCTTCACAGGGCCAAGGGTCTATCCTGCCCTTGATGACCATGATGGACTAGGCCATCCTCTGTTATATATATGCTGCTGGAGCCTAATATAGCTGTCTCCTGAGAGGCTCTGACAGTACCCGACTAATACAGAAGTAGAGGCTCACAGTCATCCATTGGACTGAGTACAGGGTCCCCAATGTAGGAGTTAGAGAAAGGATCCAAGGAGCTGATGGGGTTTGCAGCCCCTTAGCACGAACAACAATATGAACTAACTAGTACCCTCAGAGCAACACATTATTCATATCTTTTTCATATCATAAAGGGTTTTATGCCTTCCTTTGTCCCAGTGAACACTTTTACAACGACATAACTTTGGCAGTATCAAGGAAAATGGCCCCCATTGGCTCATATATTTGAATGCTGGGTCCTCAGGTGTTGGAACTATTGGGAGGTATGGCTTTTTTGGAAGAGGTGTGTCAATGGGGGTGGACTTTGAGGTTTCAAATGCCCATTTTATTCCTAGGTGGCTCTCTGCCTACTGCTTGTCAGATGTAAGCATTCAGCGACTGACCCAGCACCACGCCTGCCTGCCTAACAGCTGCCATGCTCCCTGTCATGGTGGTCATGGGCTAACTCTTTGAAACTCTAAGCTAGCAACCCAATTAGATGCTTTTTTTTGTAAGTTGCTTTGGTTGTGGTGTATCTTCACAGCAATAGAAGAGTTACAACTAAAACAATATCTCATGCAAAGTGTTGGGATTACAAGTATGTGCAATCACACCCAGTTACTTATCTTCAAGTATGTTTTATGTTGCTTTATTTCTGGAATACTACTGACTCACCTAGGTGTGCTTTTATTTTCTCCTTACTGCATAAATCTGAGCTTCGGTTTGACTTCAGCAGAAAGGTCTTTATCTATACAACTCTAAAGTGAATGCTGGGTAGCCATTGATCTCTATAATTTTGTGGCTTTTTCTGTCAGTGTTTTGTGGATTTCACTAGTTCAGAGTACAAATTTTTAGATCAATTCCTCAGCATAATATTTAAATTCAGATGTGGAGTCTAATTCCTTATACTCCCAGTGCACCCATATTTTGGGTCCCTGGACCTTGAACCTTGATTTTTCATTAACCACATAGTTCTTTTTGCCTCCTGGTCTTAGGTAGAAAACTTACTGTTATACATTAAGCGTTCTACATTAAACTTTAGCTGAAATAAATATAGGTCACATCTATTTGTCTGACTGTCTACTCGTGCATCCATCAATTTCTGCTGCTGGTGCCATGTCCATTACTTTTGAATTCCTTATTTCTGTCTCCTGTAGCTTTTGCTTTTGAATTCTATTGTATATTCGTAAAGACTTACAGTAATATTTGATCTAATGTTTCTGTGATTTTTAAGAAACAGGTAAGCAAAAATTGAACTTATTAGATGACTACATTTATTCTTTAATGCTTCTGTGGCACTAACTATATAACTTTTATGTAGTTAAATCTAACTAAGCAGAAGACATTACTCAGTGTTTAATATGACTTGCTGCTCTTGCAGAGGACTTACCTTCATTTCCAGCACCCATGTAACAGCCCATGACCACTCCATATTCCCTAGGACACTATTCCCTCCTCTAGCTTCCGTATTTACCAGGCTTACAAATGGTAAATTATACTTATGTAAGCAAACATTAATACTCATAAAATTAAAATAAATCCCTAAATTGTATAAATAAAACTTTGCTATTAACTGTTATTTTTCTTAAAATGTACAGATATATCACTTTAATTTTTATCTAATACCACA
>JADRCC010147956.1:0-12374 GCA_019843855.1 Hylomyscus alleni
GGGTTAAAATATTGTCTTTATTATCTGGTTCAAAAATTATTGAATTGGCATCTTGTAAATTGTGGTGATTGGGTATTGCAGCCTTGGGAGTTATGCTTTGCTTACCAGGTGAGCACTGTTTAAATTTATGATTGCTGTACTGTGTTTCATGTTGAAAAAAAATGGTTAAAACTTTGGTTTAGTTTAACTTGTTTACAGCAGAGACTGATAAGCCACTCTGCAGTGTCTAGAAGTTGAGCACAGCTGAAAAAAGTGCTGATAAAGGCTGTGTGTCTGCATGAGTCACTCTTAAAGGGGACAGCAGCTTTTTGCTTGTAATATTAGTAACAGAAAAATTAGCTCAAAATTAGTAACATAGGGTTGGAGTCATGTTAAGCGACAACATGTGGCATGAGCCAACCCAGGAAAACAGGTCTTCATGATATTTTATGTAATTCTTACCCCGTATAAGTCTAGTGAGGACATTGATGAGGTCTGAGCCAGAGATAAGACTTAAAACAATGTCTGTTTAATGATGTTTTCAAAATTGCACTATCATGCATTCATATGTAAGAATTGGCAGCTAAACTTTGTAATGTGACAGTAATGCCTTGATACTGATTTTAAAAAGAATGGAATGTTTAAAACTGGGTTTTGTTTGTCAAAGTTATGGTTAAAGGTTGCAAGATAAGTTGTTGAGAGATTTATTGCAAGTTGCTGAGGGACTTAGAGCAAGTTGTTGAGGGACAGAGAAGTGGAGACAGAAGGACAAGAGGCTAGAGAGTTAAAGAGAGATAAAAGACAGGAGATGTACTGAGAAGAAAGATCAGTGCACATAGATGCACTGAGAATAGAGATGCACTGCTAGAAAAAAAAAGCATGTCGCTGGAGGACTGTGAATGTGTAAATGTAGAGAAGGCGTAGTGAAAGGATAAAATGTTTGGAAGAAGATTTTTTGAGAATGGAGTCTGGTAAAGTGGGGACAAGTGGCGAGCAGTCTGGAGACAAATGGAAGAAATAGTCTTGCCTTAGAGATAAAAAGTGAATAGGAAAATAAACCAAATTCTATCAAAAAATGGTAGTAATGCTAAACTGCTAGCACTTTTGTCCCTAGAGAACACAAGCCTAGGAAGGAAACCTGGAACAGCAGAGTTGGTGCATGCGCAGTGGGAGTTGTCTTCCCTGCTGGTCCTTGGTCAAATGCACCTAAAATAGCTGGTGCACTCCTAGCATTAGCAAAATAAGGAATTTTATATATATTGTTGATACTGAGAATTTGTTTTGAGATTCATATGTTGCAGAAATGTATAGCCTTGGTGAACTCCTTCATCAGATGTGCTAAACTGGCCTGCTTGAACTCCTGGTGTCCTGAATTTCAGCCTGATCCAGTTAAGACAGAAATCAGAAAACTAATTCCGTTTTTCCTTCCCCACTTTTTATATATCAACACCCCTGTTCAGCTGGAAGAAGTTATGATGAGTCATCTACTCTGTTCCCTGGACTTTGGGGCTGAAGGGGGTTGTTGATAGATTATGTTTCTAGGATATGTAAAGTTGATCATATTTGAAATAGGGAAGAAATAGCCAGATTTAATTGTATAGCTACAGAAAACCTTAGTTAAAGTCATATGTTTCTATTTGGTGCAGAATTTGTTTTGATACAAAATCAATGTTATCTTTGGTATAAGAACCTTCTGATAATATTTACTATGTACTGAAAGTGAGTTAATTGGTGTATAGATAATTTAAACTGGAAACGTTGTGTGACTAGAATTTGGTCAGGTATTTGAATATTTCTTCAGATAGACAGCTTATCCCCAGAAAGTTTGCCTTAACATTTATATTATTAGTTTTGAGTTCTGTATCCTATGTTTATAATAGTAATTGGTAAAAGTTGAGACTTGTGTTATAAACCATTTACATCTTAAATTGGTATGCAAGAAATCAATAAGAGCTTTTAAATTGAGAATTTATTGTTAAGATTGGGTATACAATAATGTATGTTCTTACTGACTGAGAGGTATAGCTAATATAGTTCTGTTGTACATACTTCAAGACCAAAAGATGTTTTCTACATTCAGTTAAGAAAATTCTGGTTTCACTATAAGTAGTTCTTTTTAAAGAGGGCTTAGATCTAGTCCTTCTGTTACTGTTATTATAGACAGATCTGAGATGTTTAGACCTGTGAGTTTAGGGCCAAATTAGCAAATTCATGGTTCTGAGTTTATTTTTAGGATGATTTTAAGATTTTAATTAAAGATAGCTGAGAGTAGTTCACAGACAAAAATCCAGATCATTTTACACAGATAGTTGGCTTTCAAAAACATCAGAAATCCACAGAATATGGTATTTAATGTTTTTTATTCATCTGACTAGAGACCTGACTGTGACTGACAGCACCCTTTCTCTGACTCAAAGAAGAGATTGAGCATCATGGAGGTGCTCCAGCTGTGTCAAGACAGCCACTGGGCAAAAGTTGCCTCTACATCTGTAAGTACTGTCCAAAAAGGACACACAGGCCTAGGATAGCTTATATCTGCCGAGACAGAGTAGGTGAGTCCTTAATGTTCTTGTTCTTATACTTTCACGGGCCAGAAGGCTGAAGATCGATGCTCCAACGTTTTGAAAGAAAGAACTGTGCAGGTGTTCAGCAGTCTCTATTAACTGGCAATATTTTTGGAAGCTGTGTTAGGCTTCCCATATATTTTCTATTATTCAGTCATTCCTGGATTTCTGATGGAGTTGAAAGACTACGAAAGTTAAAAGATATGCAGGATAAGTCGTTAAGAAAACTAGTGCAGGTAGCTGAGAAAGTGTTTTGATAAATGGAAAAAGGGAAAAAGGAGAAGCTAAAAAGCTTGAGGGCTAATAAGATAGTGATTGGCAATAAAAGAAGAGTAGGGTAAATGCAGTGCAGCTTATGGTTTTTCAGCAACAATATCAACCTATAGTTAGGATTGAAAAAGAGGAGTATGAGTTCCATTCTCCACCTGAAGATAAAGATCTCTGATATTGTAAGATTAGAATAAGTTAGTAGAAGGAGAGGGGAATGAAAGGGGAAAAATCAAAATCGAGGCCTGTGCTATCTAAATTACAAGCTTGAAAGAGCCATAGTGGGTCAGGCCAAGGACATATCCAGACAAGGCCTGAACAAAAAACAAGCTGGTAAACATAACTAGCAGGCCACTCAGATTAACACCACCCTTAGGAATCCCCCTGTGATCTGATCTGTACGTACTATAGTTGATGTTTGCATTAGCCAATCCTGTACAACCACACCAATTCCTTTGTTCCCCAAGATCTATTCCCTATATAAACCCTTAACTCCTGAGCCTCGTGGTCGACACCTCTGTCTCCTGTGGGAGATATATGTCGACCCAGAGCTCCAAAATTAAACTGCCTCATGTGTTTGCATCAAGATGGTCTCTCGTGTTTCCTTGGGTGCACGTTCTCCCAGGACTTGAGCGGGAGTCGCCCTACGGGGGTCTTTCAGTTACTCTTCTTATTGTAACAAACTAGTTGTCAAAAAGCAAGCTATGAAGGTAAGGGCTTATTGTACTCACATATTGTGGGTACAGTGCATCATGGTATGGAATGGCTGTAGCTGTAGCAGCAGGAGTGTGAGGTTGCTGATCACACTGCACTCATGGTACAAAACAGAGAAAGGTGAATGCTAGTGTTCAACTTGCTCTTTCCTTTTGATTCAGTCCAGCAACCCAGCTCATGAGATAATGCCACCCTCATTCAGGGTGGTCTTCCCTCCTCAATTTAAACATCTCTGAAAATACCCTCAAAGATATGTTCAAAGGTGTATTTTCTAGGTGCTTCTAAATTCTGAAATCCAGTCAAATTGACAATCACATCTTTCCTATGATTTCACCCTACCCACATTTTCCTTCTCTTCTCTCTGTTTTTTTCTTTTTTCTTTTTTCTTTCTTTCTTTCTTTTTTTTCTTTTGCTGAAATTGTCTCAGTATGAAGTCTAGACTTACCTTGAATTTGATGCATTCCTCTTTGTCTGAGTCTTCCAAATGCTGAGATTATGGGTGTGTACAACCATGATTGTCTTCCCCAAGCTATTATGTTCTCTCTCAGCCTACCTTAAGCCCCCATATTCCCCTACTTCTACATGGAGTCTCCAATGCAGTAGTTCTTATCTAAGTCTTTTACTTTCATTTCTTATTTAGAAACTAACTTGACGGACTTACTTATAGCATCTGTAGTTGCTGAGCTTTCTGGGGAAATCCCATTCTCCTCCTTGGAAGCAAAGGACAGTTGTGCAAGATACATATCCATTGTCTTACTTCTATGGCAGTGTATGCAAATATTCTCAAAAACAAAAACTAAATAAAAATGAGGTAGAAAAAATCCCATGGCTATGTTGGGGTGGCGTAGGGGAACACTTAAGTTAACTTTGAAGGCTATGATGGTTGCTTTTAATGTCAACTTGCCACAAATTAGAATTACCTGAGTAGGGATCCTCATCTAAAGAATTGTTCTGCTGGTAATTACTCGACTTGGGAAGATCTGCCTCAGTGTTAACAGCACCTTTTGATAGTAGCCCAGATTTTTAAAAAGGCCGTGACAAAAGGAAGATCATCTTATATGCTGTTTACATAGCCTTCTCTGTTCCCATTAAGTTGATTTTTCCTGTTGCTCCTGCTACTGCTGCTGATTCCTTCACTAATAGCAGAACCTGTGTTTCCACGCTTCCATCCTTGACCAAGACCATTGGCTCTCCAGGAACCTTTCAGATTTTCTCTAACAGCTTGGGACTGCTGAGGTCCCCAGCTTCATGCACTGAGCAACTACTAGGCCATCAGCTTTTCCAGTGAGGCAATCAATGGGGGACTACATTGACTGCTGGGACCCCCAGCTTCAAAGACTCAGCAATGAATGCATGATTCTGCTATTGTTACTATTATAATGTAAATGGATTCTATTGGTTCTATTCCTCTAAAGAACCCCAGCTAATGCAAAGATCTAACAATCAGTGGGGCAAGAGGAGGGATCAGGGAAAACAGACTCTGATCTGGATGTCTAATTCAAAACACTTTCACACATGGGTCTTGCAACCAGATTACCTATGTCTGCTTCCTTGTAATGCCATTATTAGTTCTATAAGTGGTAGGCAAATGCTTATCTTAATTCCTAATATCCTCATCTGTAAAAATGGAATTTTAGGGGGAAGGGACTGGTAAGGTTGAACCCAGGGCCTTATGCATGTTGAACAAACACTCTACCACTGGACTATACCTCCTCCCCAATCAAGGATGGGAGCTCTAATTATAGCACCCTTTCTGTGAGATTGCTGCATGATTTCATAGCCATTCCATTCCCAAAACTCTTTAAGTGATGCCCAACACAAGAAAACATTGCACAAATGAGAAACATTTTTTGTGATCATAAATCCCTCAATTTCTACAAGCTTCTGATAGTTCTTTCACCTGATAAGATGAGCAGTAGAGAATATGTGTCTATACTGTCTGGCACACACATCCTCCTGCCCAGGCATGGCCCTGCATGAGTTTGTGTAGGAGCACTAGGGTGTGAGAAAAATTGCCCTAAGGGAATCCTATCTGGCCATTCCTTGCAGCTTTCTGTTAGCCTGAAAGGATACTGCCTGAGAGATTCATACCTGAACTATGCCATTTTAGCCCTTTGTAGAGTTGCTTTTATTAGGATGTGCTTTATCATTATACATTTGGTCTATGCTGCTAAACATTATAAAGAATAACTCCATGAACTATTGACTTCTCTATAAAGATGTCATCAAAGAGATTAATTTCATTTCAGCATCCTCTGTATAGAGAGAACTTTTTCCCATGTTTCATTATTAAGAATAATTCTTCCCCTTTTTTGTGTGTTTTCCTCCCTATATGACTCTGGAAAATATATGACAGATCTGGTTTACTTGTTGTGGCCCTCTAGCAAGTTTACAGATTCCTGCAGAGTTGTTTGAGAAAAGGGGTTCTAAATTACCTTGATGCTTCATTTGTGTCCTGTGATCTCTTTTTCTCTCTCCCTGATCATCTTATTTGAGCTTACAGCTTGAGAGGTTCAGAGTTCATGATGGGGATGCACCACAGCAGTTGACAGACATGATGGCTGGAAGACCAAGCTGGAAACTCATAATGTGAACCACAAGTACAAAGCTGAGAGGGGAAACTAGAAGGGAGGTGCTTTATTTTCAAAGCTTTTCCTCAGCCAGACTGTGCTGTGTTCCATTGCTGGGTTTCTTGACATAGCTGTGCCCATGTCAACAAAACATATTCACTCAGGACTTCATATGCTCCTCCCAAGGCTGTACATCCTAAACTTCTTCAGTGTCACCAACTGGGACCCAGCATTCAAATGGCAGGGATTATGGAGGATGTTTCTTAAACTACCACAGTTGCTGAACAAAATTTAAAAGATTTGAGCAAAATACCACTACTAATAAAAAAAGAAACAAAATACTCGAAGGGCCTTGTCTTCAGGCTCAAAAGATGCACCATCATGCAGTACACTGTAACCAGTGAAGCTACTACTACTGTTGTGTACCTACTCAGTGCTAAGAATTCTAGTAGCTGAAGTATAGTCATTATTTTATTCATGAGAAAACAGCAGCCTCATGAAATATAAATAAATAGAATCGTTACTGCACCAAGGTGCTGAGAATACAAAAGAATAAAACCAGAGAGGATTTCTCCTTCCATACTACTTTATTGGTCTGTCTATGAGAATCTTCTGTCAGAATGATTACTGCCTGCATCTTTATGCTATGAGCTCTTACCCTCATGGCAATGGTGAACATCATGAAGTCAACTTACATTTATTAAGTGCATTTTATATCAAAGCCGTTGTTCTGAGTACTTTCCATAGATTCACAGATTAGCTCCCCAAACCCTTAGACAGACTTTTGATATGTGCTAGTACTATATCCAGATTAGAAACAAGACACATAAAGGCTACATTGGGGTTTCTCAGTTAGTACTACTGATATTTCACATCATGCACAAACATGAGGAAATCATTTTTGTGGTAGGAAGCTCTCCTAGCATCACAGGACATTTAGTAACTTCTCTAACCTCTACACATGACTAAATACCAGTAGCAAGCTCCCTTTCCCAACTGGGACAATAAAGGTATCTCCAACAATTGTCAAATGTTCCCTGAGGAGCACTTTTGCTAAGGAGGTCAAATCAATTAATACAATATTTTACCCCAGTGTACACAATGGACAAGAGTCAGAACTGAGATTTAACCAATATCTTCTTTTGAGAGCTTCTCTAGAGCCTGCACTGTTAACATTCATCTGTTAAGTATAAAATTGTACTGGTAATTTGACTTTTGGAAGCAAAAGGTAAAAACCCAGGTTACCCCTATCTGAAAATGATGGACATGGGATTAATGTCCCAACTTGACAATTCCAAGTGTTTTAATGACTGTGTGTGCTTATCATCAGTTGGGGGTCCAGTGGTAAAAGGAGTCATCCTCTGGTTAAGATGATTCAGGAAGTGTAGCTCAGTGGCATGACTTTTGGGGTTATATGTTCAGAGTGAAAGAAAATGTGTGCTGCAGGAAGTAGGTAAGCACAGTATCTTGAGACTTATCCATGGAGAAAGTTTAATATTCCTAAAGGCTAATTGAAATAAAGAAAACGAAGAGATAGAAAGAGTAAGAGCGGGGAAATATTCTTGGTAAGGGCATAGGTTTTTTTGTTTGCCCCCTGCCCTGCTTTTGTAAGGTAAGATGACATCAAAGAATGCTAAGAGAATAAATGCTGTAATTTGACTCCTCTTTCTTCTTCTGATCTTCTGGTGCTCCCCACTGGCTAAGCCCTACAAAAAGGCTATGAATAGTGGTACTTAGGAATGATGCTCCATTGAACCTAAGTAGAAAATAAAGAGAAAAGACCCCTCTCTTTCCCATTCATTAGCTTTGAGTTTTTAAATGTGATTCCATAATTTTGAAGATTGTCATTTTCTTGGTGGGGAATCAATTCATCTGATACCTTTGCTTTCACCTTCCACGGCCCCTGTTTTGTATAGCTGGCTAACCAGCTTGTGTAGAATTTGAGGAAAGAAAAAGAAAATCATTCTAATATCTACTTTGAATTGATATCAGGATGCATCTGCCATAGAAACACTGGACTAGTCTGTCTTTTTCTCTTAATTTTTAAAAACTGTAACTAAGACATAAGGTTCATCATTAAGTATTTATGTTGGCTGAGTTTCAAATGTGAAGATTCTTTTTAACGCAGTTGTTTGAAATAGTTATAATTTGCTTTAAATTTTTAGTAATGTCCTCAACTGATTAAACTTTCATTTTAGAGTCTATGCTGTGGGCCTTAATTTTCAATCTTTCCACAAGTCTTTGAAAGATCATATCTATGAAATAAAATAACCTATCAATCCAAGGATATCAAAGCAATTAATGAAAAAAACATTATTTAAGAGCTGGTTATGTAGCATAACATGTGTGAAATAGCTTTTGTGTTGACCATAATTTTTCCCACTAATTTATTTATTTATTCACTTTATATCCCAATCACTGCCCCCCCTCCTTCAGGCTCGCCCCTCACATAGTCACTCCACCATCCCCCTCTGAGAAGGGGGATGTCCCCTTTGAGTTTCTTCCATATTAAATATCAAGTTTTTGCAAGACTGAGCACATCCTCTCCCACTGAGGCCAGACAAGGCAGCCCAGTTAGGGGAATAAGAACCACAGGCAGGCAACAGCCTTAGGGACAACCACCACTCCAGTTGTCAGGGGACTCACATGAAGACTGAGCTGCACATCTGCTACATATGTGTGGGAGGTGGGTGGCTAGGTCCAGCCCATGTATGCTCTTTGGTTAGTTTGACCATAATTTTTTATTTTTTTCATTTTTGACTTAGAACTATTGAATACAGCTAAGACTCTTTCCAATTCACCCAGGAGTGTTTCTATCTGCTTCCTTTACATCCTTTGGTTATGTTCCATATATAGTGTCATGATATCCTTGACCTAAACTGTATGCTCTAGAAACAGAGTCTCAGAGTGGCAAGTACTCCAAGTAAACACTCAACCCATTCCACTCCCAGTGGGCACCATCTTGTTTGATGTCGCTGACATATGGCCACCCAGCCTGTGCTTGAGCCTCGTGCATGTCAAGGCTTGCTCTGCTTGATTAGGCATCATGTTCCAGTGTGAGCAAGTTCAAACTACTAGCCATTTTTTCATGAAGCTAAAACTCCTAGTTTTACATATTAGGGCCAGGCAACAGAGTCCAGTGCCTGAGACCCTGATTCTGAGCTAAACTGCTTTTGCACATGATCCAGCTCTCCCACTCAGTACCGTGTGCCCTCTTGGGAGTTATTTAGCATTCTAAGCCGATTTCTTTCCTTGTATAACAGATATAATGGTACAGTGATGATTTTGCCTTATGCCAATTTAGCTGAGCTGGCTCTGAGACTCCCAGAATTCACACTCTCTGTTGATTCTGGGTTAGGGCTGGCCATGGGAGAAATTGGAGGGTACAAGTAAAGCTGACATCCTATTTTAGTGCAGTTCCACTGAGTCATCACAAGCCATTTAATATGCACTTATGATTGACAACAGTTGGGCCTACAGGTCTTCTGAAACTGCCTGGCCCTTCCTCAGCATCTCTGAATGCAGGATGAACCTTGTGTGAAGTTTCATGGAGAAGCCCACCAGCTTCTACAAGTCACCCACACCTTTGAAGACTGGAGTGTGTTTCAGTGTGCTATCCATGTGACTAGTATGAGTAGTTCTGACGAGAGACAAATGGCAGCTGCAATCCTTTCATGGTCTTGCTCACTTCATATCATTTTCCTTTCCACATGATTTAAAGGTGTACTTGAGGCCCAACATCAGAAGCAGAAGCAAGAGATATAAAACCAGCCAGGGGCATGGCTCTGTGTAAAGCACTGGCAAAGCATATATGAGGGCTCTAGATTCCCTCCCTAGCACCACAGAGAAAAGAACTGCACAACTTGGCATCACAATCCCTTATCCCTAAAGTAAACTCTATGAATTTTACAGTGAGGACATTGTTCCAGAGTATGACATCAAGAGCCATGTCAACTGAAGTTGGTTAAAGACTTGAGGACTCTTGAACTATCTATGGTTAAAAGAATTTCATATTAATATGCTTTTCTAAGCTCACATGTTTAGTTTTTCTCAAAGTTAAATAAGATTTATGAATATTATTAGTATTCTATTTATAAATCTTGTAATTATGCTATAAATTAAGGGCAATTACTATTGCTTGCTCTTTGATTAATAGTCAACACAATTCAAACAGATTAAGTTCACTTTAAATAATTAATCCTATTTGTAAAGTTACTTAATTCCACTTTTCAAAGTATACTTATAAATTTAATAAATTTGAACTTTTCTAGCCTTTCAAATGTCTGACAATCCATAAGTATAATCCTAACAAATGAAATTCTACCAATTAAATGACTGTAGTGAAGATAATGACTTGAGCCTGTAATTCTGCTGAATTTTAACTTTTCCCAAACATTTCAACATTGTTAATATACTTAGTAAAATTCTCTTTGAGTTTTCTAACATTGTGAATCAAAATCAGAGTTCAATGTTAGTCTGACAGATTTTATAAAATGCCAAACTCTCTTAGATGTTGCAAAGAGATTGCTTTCCATTTTTAATTGACACAAAGCATTATTACTATGGTAATTTATTTTATTATAGCTTTCTAAATTCTCCCCAGGGTTGAAAAGTTACACAAGCATAGGTTAAAAATTTAGCTGTCTCTGCTGGTTTGAACTGAAATCAGAGTCAGGTTTTGCCCTCAGCTTCTGTTTGCTTTATTAGAAGTTCAAGTCCAAGACATGCAGTTTCAGTGATTTGTGTTCCTCAATGAATCCACCTTAGTAAGTGAGTACACAGGATAACTTCTACCACTTTTTAAAATAACTAATGTGTTCATGCAAGACCCCAAAGCCACGCCTTTGGTATTGAAACTTTGGGCCAATCAGTTTGGACTGTATTTCCACTCAGGTGGAAGTTAAACTACCTTCATCTCTAATTACGTTCTGAATTCCTTGACTGCTTTATTTCATTCTGCACTGTCTTCTATTTTTAGGTGTTCACAACTCATACTCATAAGTTTAAAATTCTGGATTTGAACCCAGATCTTCTTGATCCCAGAGCTTGTCTGGTTGTCTTATGAATTCTCTTTCTCTCACTTTTTAAACTTAAATGTTTCTAATTCTAATTTAGGAAATTCTAAATGCAGTGCTATCCTAACTTTCACTTTTTATAGCTTTCTACAGTTATCAAAATATAGTGACCAAACCAAAGCTGTGACTGAATGCAGTGGGCTCACCCCTTGGTGAGTGTGTACAACCAAGAGGTAGAAGAATAAAGAAAAACAAGATGTATTACTTATTGCAAGCAAGGAGAATGCTGGGGATAATTTGTCAACCATTCTCTCTCTCCCTTACAAAGAAAGCTTAGGACTTCTGTTGGTAAAATGTACATGTATAATTTATAAAGAATAATGTTATCACATGTAGAGGCCATTACATTCTGAGCATGCGTAGTTGGAGACGATACTTCCTACATTTATATTCAAAAGTGGCAAATAAGAACACCCCTGCCCTTGCTGCTGAGAATTTAACACCACATTAAGATTATAATAATCAATGTCTACTAAGGGTCTTGAAATCTTGTTTCTCCTATCTCAGCCTTTCTATTAGTAGTATTGTTTATTTCATGTTTTTACACTATATTATGGTTTTCAAAACAGCTTATATATTTCAAAAGTATTTATGTACCCAAAAGAAACATAGACAATTAACTTGGGAGGTGGCTTGTAGAAAAGAGACTAATGCTTTGCTTGACATTTGTAGTTCTTATATAAAGTTTGAAGAAGAGGACTTTATAAGTTACTCTTTCTCTGAGATGAATGCGTTTCCAAATTATCACAGCTAATGAACCAGATTCTTACACACATCTAATGTCTGTGCCACCCTCCAAGCAGAACCACTGTTCATTGAAATAGTTGAATGACTTTATGGATATATCTTAATACACACACCATTTCTTAAATGAATGTAACCTGTTCTCTGTGGCCTGAGAATAAAGTCACTCACTCAAGTCAAATAGTTTTCACCATAGCAGGAAGTCTATATCCAAAAACCATGCCTACAATTCATTCCTTGGCGCAGCAGAACTGTCAACTCTCAGCTTAGCTATGATGGAGGTAAAATCCTTTGTTGATGTGAGGGTCATTGAAGTACAACCTTATTACAATGAAATCCAATGTCTAAAAATTGTTCTTATTTTGGGCTTGTACCACAGTAAGAGCCAAGATTTTAAACTCTACTAAATACAAGACAAACAAAAAGACTTTATATATTTATGTTCATTTAAGAAAATACTA
>JADRCC010147957.1:0-15391 GCA_019843855.1 Hylomyscus alleni
TTTTTTTTTTTTTTTTTTTTAGTTTTTCTGAGACAGGGTTTCTCTGTGTAGCCCTGGCTGTCCTGGAATACACTCTGTAGACCAGGCTGGCCTTGAACTCAGAAATCCACCTGCCTCTGCCTCCCAAGTGCTGGGGTTAAAGGCGTGTGCCACCACCACCACCTGGCCCAGGGGAACTTTTTAAGATCAATGTCAGGACCCTGTTACAGAACAGTATAAGGCAGAATTCTGAAACATGACACAGGTAATTTGTAAAACTAAATGAATCTTGTATGAAGAGTCAGTTTTAAAACCTAGCTGATTATGTGTGTGTGTGTACACACACACACACACAAACATTCTGGGACTAGCTTTTCAGGGGATTAAAATTTTTCCAAAGTAGAGTAAATATGTTTTATAGTGCATTTAAGCTACCAGACCAAAACATAGACTTTTATCTTCTATGCATTTATGTCTCTGAGCCTGTTGTGTAAGAATTTAGTTTCAGCCTGTGTGTGGCTTTGGTTTCCTGGGCCTTTTAAGATTTGCATTGATTTATGACACTCATCTAATGCTAACATGGTGATTGTCTCATGTTTGCAGCAACACAGAACAAGGATTGCTTCAATAACTGTTGATGATAGCTTTCTACTACAATGGCTTAATTTAATAAGAAATTCATTAATTTAGTATGGATTGTTTGCACACACACTTTATTAAAAGAGAATGGTTAAGTTACTAATGTACTTTAAGTTCTGTAATTGTGACTACAATAATGCAATTTGCCAGGGAATTGAGTTAAAACCAGTCTTATGTAAATACTGGATTAATAATATAGAAAATACACAATTAAGCATAGAAGAAAAAAATCAGCTTTTCTGATTTGCGCTAATTATTCTGGCTTTCCCATGTATTGATTATATCAGTGAGTTGGAGTTCTAGACCCCAAGGGGAACATTACATGATTTGGAAGAATTGTCTTGAAAACTTAAGTAGGCACTGTACATAGAATAGTTTTTAATATTAAGGAAAGGTTATGTGTAAGTCTAAATGATTTGAAAATGTTCCCAAAGCAAGTGGTGTTATAGGCAAGAACATGATCACAGCCATAGCCATGTAGCAAGGTAAACAGAGCACATAGTCGCCAGCTATCAAAGAATCTAGATAATTCTAACTCTTGGGATTTAGCTATCCTTCTGCAGAAGACAACCTACAGAATTTTGAGACAAGGGAAGTTTCTGATCAGTTGATTCTGGGGCCCTCTAAGGGGGAAAGTGAGCTCTTTAGTCTTTGTACATATCTTATATAGATTTTTTTGCCAATTGCTTTAGGGGTTTCATTTACAACTTCTTTGTTGTGTATAATTTGAAATGCACAGTTCACTTTCTTCAATTTTTCTCTTGTATATACAAGCTTAACACAATGGACTGTATTTCTAGTTTCCCTTAAATTATGTTCTTAGATATTTCCTTTACTTTGAGAGTTCTTGTGTCTCTATTTATATCTATGACCAATGGTAGAAATAGGTATACCACATTTCTTTGAGATTGTGCTCAAATGGTTGCCTTTTTGTAAATGTTTTCAGACTTTAACTATGTGTAAAGGAACTTTGACATAGTGAGCTTTAAAATAAAAGAATATTTTATAACCTAATGACTACTTTGCAAAGGACATTGACTCCTCTTTCTAATATTAGGCATTTTACATGTATCATCTCATTTAATTCCTTGTTCACAGAGAACAAGGAGCTTAAGAGGTGGTGAGGAGTGATCTGGCTAAGATTCCATGAGATTCTATCTGCTCCTAAAGATTGTTCCTTTTGGCCACAATCTACTGGTGATTCAGGTTATGGAAAAAAAATACCATATTGGATTTCTATAAAATAAGACTAATTTTTATCTTTAAAATTTATTACTGTAAGCCAGGTGGTGGTGGCGCACGCCTTTAATCCTAGCACTTGGGAGGCAGAGGTAGGTGGATTTCTGAGTTCAAGGCCAGCCTGGTGTACACAGAGAAACCCTGTCTCAAAAAAACAAAACAAAACAAAAAACAACAAAAAAAAAAACAAAAAAAACCCAAAAATTTATTACTGTAAAAAATGATTACTTTCCAGTTACATTTCTCACCTCTTTAGTAGACTATACTATTCCTTCTTGCATTAGTTCTTTTTTCTCTTGCTTTATGACATTGGTTTTCAATGTTTGGGTTGTGACCTCTTTGGGGTCAAATGACCCTTTCACGGGGGTCACATATCAGATAGACTACATATCAGATATTTACATTATGACTCATGAGGGTATCAAACTTATAGTTCTGAAGTAACAATGAAAATAATGTTCTGGTTGGAGATCACCACATCATAAGGAACCGCATTAAAGGGTCGCATCATTAGGAAGGTGGAGAACCATTGATCTAAGATGAACTATTAGCATTTGTAAGCAAACTAATTGATAAATCTATATGTTCTCTAGCAGTGGGAATAAGGAATCATGACCATCTGTCCACGATATAATTGGTTTTGAAACGTTCTCCATCCTTCTTACTCCTCAAGTATTTTCTCCCCAGACTAATTATTCTAAGTGTCCAAGCCAGAAGTAGTGAGGTTTTCAGAGATAGGCATTTGTCGGAGGATAGGGTGGATGATTTCTTGTGTCCTGTGATACATGCTGAATTGCATTTGACTTTGAAAATCATGTCCTAAACTGCAGCTTCTGAATCTGTCTCAGCTGCCAGCACTGTTCACTTAAGTAGTGAAAAATGCTACTTTTGTACAGTTGCCACTGTAGAGAAAGTACCTGTCACCAGCTGCCAGGCTGATGGGATGTGCTGCTTTTACAATATGGAGCTTATATTTTAGTTGCCATTTATAATACTGATTTCTTTTTCACCGTATTTCTGTTTTATAGATTTTGAGTACTGGCTTTTAAGTAAAATAGTTTGGTTTTCAAAAAATGATGCCATTTCCATTCACTAGCTTGTATATGACCATGAATTAGATAGAAGCCTTTCATTGAGTGACAAAGTAAAGATTAAGTACAATTTTTCTCCTTTTTATATTTTTCTTTAAGTTCTTGGTATTTATCCCACTAATATTGTTTCCTTAAATTATTCCGTTATAAAGATGTTCCTTCTTTCTGGTGTCAAGGGTTCTTTGTCCTCGCATGGTGCTAGTGTGCTCCCGTCCGTCCTTTCGTTGCTCATCCTCTCTCTCCCTTACACAGCTTTTCTTTATGGTTCCTGCCTCTGCTCGTGCTGACTTCCCTCCTCCCTGGCTTCCCTCAGTGACACTGGCACTGGGTCACGGAAACCAAATAAAAGCTTTCCTCCACTAAGTTGGTTTTGGTCAGTGTTTTATTGCAGCAAACAAACTAGGACATCACTGAACCATAGATAGATTTCACTGCTCATTAAATGAAGGATGGTTTATTCCATTCCAGAGGTCTCTACCCTTTCTATGGTATGCAGATAGCCATTATATCACTGCTAATTCATGCATCCACATTTGTGCTTTAAGGAAACATACGTTTTCAGCCTTTCTGCTTTTTTTTTTCCTTTTGTTTCCCCTGAATGTCAGATTCCTTTGCTTTGTGGTTTGTATGGCATCCCCGGAAGATCTGATCTGGTAACATTTGGGTACATTTTTGTCTTTATAGAAGGAAAGATATCTGCTTTACAAGCTATTTGCATGGATTAGTGACTTAAAGTGAAGGTTAAGTGTTTTTTACTTGTAGAATGTCTCTGCCATACTCAAATTTCTTTTGACAGTTTTGTATGTAAGTTTCAACAATTTCATATGTGTTCTTTCTCAGTGTTAAACACATGCTCTGTTACATAAATAATATGTTGGAATGAACATGCCTACTTTGTAGGTAAAATCTCATTTATTCATTCATTTATTTGTAGCTGTGAAGTCATGGGCAAATTAGTTAACATCTCTGATCATTAGTTCCTTTGCCTGTAAAATGAAAAATGATAGTATAGTTTTCTTCTGAGGTGGATTGTGAAGATTAAATAATACAATCTATGGAAATTTCTGCAGTTTTTATTTTAGTTGCATCATCATCCTTATCATCATCATCATCATTCAGCAAACACTTGAATTCTCCAGTTTCAAGGAGCTCTGTTAATAAGAGACAGATGATTAGATCTAGACCTTATCACACTAATTCTTGAATCCTGAAAAGGCAATAAAGCAAGGGTCACAGCTGGCTTGTTCATGCTGCTGTCTGTGCATAGTTCTTTAACTAGCATAAGTCATCAGTAGTTGTTGAATGAATATATTAAGTGAGAAATCCAGAAACAGTGTGACTACCTAGCCGGAAAATAAAGTTGAGGAAATCTTTGGAGTGGACAGGAAACTTGAAAGGTTTGTTAGTCTTTGGGTAATATTTAAAGTCTTAAGCTTGTTTCCTCATTTCTAAAAATGAGTAGAGGAACTCTAATAACTCTTAGGAATATATAAATATATTCAAGAGCACCTAGTGTCTTTTAGCAAAAAAAAAAAAAAAGTTATATGCTACGAAAGATATTCTTTGTGTTTTCCTAATTTATTTGTAAGCCTGTCCCAGGTTGTAGTATTACAGTGTGGTGAAAAGCTCCAAAATTTTTGTTAAAAGCGTTTTATATCATACCTTTGCATTTGGACATTTGATAAAAGTAATTGCTCATAATGTGAGATTTCATGAAGAAAGGGAAACTCTAGGGATGGCAAGATGGCTCAGAGGGTAATAGTACTTGCCACCAAGCCTGACTACTTGAGTTTGATTCTCACTGGGACTCACATGGTAGAAGGAGAGAACCAATTCCTACAGGTTGTTCTCTGGTGTGTGTACATATATACATATAATACAAATTGTGCTAATTTGTTTAAAAGGAAAGAAAGATCCTGGAATATGTATTTAAGAAATAATTATACACATACTTTGTTAAATTTATACTGTAGTAGTTTCTCAAATTTTGTTATGACAGCAGTTTCCATATCTTAACCGAGGACAAATGAATAGTCTGTGAAATACTGGGCACTGACTCTAAAGTACCTAAATACACACTCTGTAAGTATGATCATCTTGACTCTCTGTCCCCCACCTATCTCTCCATGAGTTCCTGGCCCACCTCTTCCCTTCTTTCTCTCTCCCTTCTCTTTCTGTCTCATTTCTTTCCCACACACCCTTCTCACCCACCTTTTTATGCCCCCAAATAAACTTCATTTTATACAAAAAAAAAAAAAGATTATCCTGATAGGAGAGGGTGGTCTACTTAGACCGCTTGTATGGAAATAGGTTGGCTTTAGAAGATAGTAAAAGGTGTCTTTCCTATGGTCCTTGGACAGTATTACTTATTTTGCATCATTTAGGCTAGCAGTTTCACTGACTCTACCTGTCTCCCTTAAACTATTAGTTTAAAAAGAAAACTGTCTGAATTTATTTGTATATGAATAATTTCCCATCTTCTACTTAGGCTTAATATTATTATCTTAATTAGGCCTTAGTTTAGCAGTATAATGTAATATTGAATTTGAGATTATCAGGGTTTTTTTGAGACATGATCTCAACTATGTAGATCAGGCTGCCTTCACTCACAGACATCCACATGCCTCTGCTTCTTGATTGTTGGGTTAAAGGCATGGGCCACCATACCCACCTTGATAATACCTTTTCAAAAAGTTGATGGAGCAGGGTCTTCTGCATGTGCCCTTAAGCACTGAGCTGTCATTCTAGCATGATTATCTTTTTAATAAATGTTTTCTTTTAAATTAAGTTATTTATAAGGTAATTAGATGCTTGTAAAACAGGAAGCTCTTTTCACTGAGACCATTCTTAATTATATTTCATATGAATTTGAAAAATTATTACTAGACTATTCAGATAACAGATCAAATTGAGAATATAATTATCTCATAGTATAATCAACATATTTTAAGACCTGCTAAGATGTGGGGGAAAAACTCTTTACTAACCATACCTGTTGTAACCTATGCTATTTTTTTCTTTTAAAAAAAATTCTTCTATTGGATGCAGCTACAAAACACTCATGCATCTGAGGCTCAAGGAACATTGTAGAAGAGGGGGTGAAAAGATTGTAAGAGCCAGGAAGTTTGTTGATTGTAAGAGCCAAAGACCAGTAAAGGTTGTGTCTCTTAGTAACATCAGAAGCTACGCTCATAAAGCCTCACCAATATGACTGGCCAAACATGAGCAGAACAACCATGACATCAATGAGCATGCCAAACTGGATGGACAGAAGCCCATGAGGCCTCAACCCCACACAAAGAACTAAAAGCAGCCGAGGAAAGCTGGGAGTGGGAGAGGTGGTCTTCCCCAGGGGAAAGCACATAGGTGGTTGTTCAGTGCTAAACAGTCAGTCCTGAAAACATACATACAGGTTGTATTGTATTTATATACATATGCATACAATAACAATTAGTGAAAAAAAGAGGCTATGAATTTGAAGGAGAGATGGGAGGGGTTATAAGGGAGGGTTTGGAGGGCGGAAAGGGAAAGGAGAAATGTAATTATAATCTGAAAAGTTCTTTTTAAAGATTTTTCTTTTGGCTATTAAACTAATCTATGTAAACATCTGTTCACATGAACATGCTTTGTTATCAATCTTTGCAGAGAAAGCCTGGAAATCTGAACAGGAAGCATTCAAGGCTTGCTGCTACACTTTTTAGATTCTCAATGTTAATGTTTCTCCTGTGCCTGAGTATTCCCACTAGACTGCTGGATCATACTTCATATTCTATGACCTACTTGTTGCCTAAAGGTTTAGTGGTCTTTAAATTGATATGTGAAATTTCAAGCTTCTTGGTTAGATTTACCTTGGTGGCTTCATTATTAGACTTACAAGTATGAATATGGGCTTGATGGCCTTATTAGAACATTTCCTCTTATTTCCAGGTCCTTTCCTAGACATAGAAACAGAGAGAGCTGTAAGTTGGATTTGAAAAAAAGAAGCAATTTAGGATTCTTTCCTGCAATTCCAGCAGTTGGGAGGAAGATAGGAAGCTTATTGTAAACTCAAGGGAGGACTGAATTACAGAGTAAGACCCTCTCTTAAAATGCACCATTCCAAAAAAAAAAAAAAAAAAAAAGACCAAGACAAATAGGCATTCTAAAGAAACTTTTTTTAAAAAAAAATATTTCTTTCTTTAGCCTGGCATTCACAATTTAGACCAGGCAGGCTTCATATAGACATTCACCTTCATTAGCTTCCTAAGTGCTGGGATTAAACACAGGTGCTACCATGCCTCTTAGAAAATTATTAAGTAAATTTTCATGTGACACCAGTATTTGGATTATTTTTCTCTATTTCTTCATCTCACAAAAGACTGGATAGCTGGAGTGATGGCTTAGACATTAAGAGAACTTGCTGATCTTGCAGATGACCTAAGTTCTGTCGCCATCACCCATGTTGGGCATGTCACAACTGCCTGTAATTCCAGTTCCAGGGGATCCAGTGCTCATAAAATAAAAATCAAAACCAAAAATTTTAAAAGGGGATAGTAATGATTGACACTGCTGATTTTCATGAGCACAAGGTGACAGGATTTTCTAAAGGTCTTAAACTGCTCTATGCATGCATCCATTTTGTTGAAATGAAGTATACCTACTAGAAATAGGCTCTATTGAATTTTCTTTGATTTGGGAAGGATTTATTTTTCTAGAAAATGAGTGTGTGTGTGTGTGTGTGTGTGATATGTGTGACATATGTGGAGGTCAGAGGACAACTTGTATGAGATGGTTCTTTCCTTCCACCATGTTGTTCTTAGGGATCCAACCCAAGTTGTAAGGCTTGTGGAGTGAGTGCCTTTACTCATAGCTTGCTGGGCTCTACCTTTGTCTTTAAACTGATTGTGTGTTGTCTTTAAGAGCCTTATATAATGTTGTATGTCTCGTAAGTATGACTTAGAACATGTTAGGTCAAAATGTTGATTATACAAAGGTAAAGTGTGTTTACTGATGGAGCAGTAATAAATCCACACTGAAATCAAAGCAAAGACACATGGAAATTAATGTTTTTTTTCTTTAAATTGTAAAATTTCAATTGAGCCTTTAAATTTGGAATGTGACGTGAGAAACATTTGTATCCAACCAGATATACAGTTAGACTCTTCAACAAATGGTTAGCCTATAAGGAAGAATTTAGATATTCTCAAAGTGTAGAACACCTTTTGGCTAGCAGCTGCTCCTAGGAATGTGGTAGAAATGCAGATCTCGGGCCTCACCTTGACCCTCCAGATCAGAAGCTAGGGGAATGGAGTTCCATTATCACCATGTTAACAAGATCTCCAAGAGAATTCTGATACACAATACATTTTTAAAGAACTATCCACTTTGAACTCTAGATCAGTAAATGATGGCCTGTAGACTAAAATGGTTCACTACCTCTTTATTGTCTATGGCTGCTTTTGATGCTATAAGCAGAGTTGGATAGTTCTTCAGGACCATTGTCCACAGAGCCTTGATTATTTGTTATTTGGCCCTGTAAACAAAAATCTCATCAATCCCTGTTTGAGATAAAGTTTTAATATTGTTTTCTTGCCCATAATTTTAAAGTGTGAGTAGTTAAAATCATTAAGTAAATATCCACATCTTCCTTTACACATGACTCTCATATTTCTACAAGCCCATTCCTCTTTCTAATACCAACTTTTTAACTCAGTGATTAGACTTAACATATTATGTTGCTCTTTCTTTTTTCTGCTTGGTAATAGTAACAAGCTTGATAATAATGCTATGACCATTTCTTACTGATTCCATGTGGTGTGCCTTGGTATTTCTATATTCTAGTGTAATCTAACTTAATTACATTGTAATCTTCATTTCTCTCTATTCCTCCCGCCTTTTTTATTTCCTCAAGACAAGTCCCACTTTGTGACTGCTATGTTTAGGAATCTGTGAGCTAATTGCTGTGCCTGAAGTACTGTTACCTTTTTCCTGCAGTGCTATAGTTGCTTGTACTTTACCAGAATGATTTGCACACAGAAACCAAATATCTTGGGTAATCTTCAAGCATTTCCTGGGAGAGTTATTGTTATCATTTGGATATCCAACCAAGAATAGTGGTTTATGTCCATAGTTGGGGTGCCATTCTGAACTGATTTTTCCTTTGTTTTTCTCTGTGTTTTCTTTTGCTCTAAGTTGTTAAGGTGATTGGTGGTCAGCATCACATAAAATATAGAGATTTTATGTATATAATCAGTTTTACTACAGTTCTTATTGATGGACTGGGATATTTCTGTTTCCCCATATCACTGAAGAAAACCTAGTGGATTTTCGTTTCAAAGAAAGGCTGTGGTATAGCCTTGTGCTTTAATAGCAAAAGCAGAAAAGGTAGTTTTGTTGCAGATGTGATTCCATACTTATATTTCTTTTCCTTCTATGACTGTTTTAAGTTAGAAAAGAGGACTTGGCTAAGTGTTTCTGAGCTGTCTTACTTGTGAGTTTGTTTGGTTCATAATTTATCCCAGACAAGGAACATAGTTAATGAATTCAGACTGGACATGACTGAATTAGCCCTTTCATTATTTTTAGCTTTCCCCATCAACATAATTCATACCTTTTGTCCTACTTACTCATCCCAGTGTTGAGATAGAAAGAGGAGACACATACAAAGGCAAACACAGAATCTGGTCATTCAGGTCTATTGCCCAAGGCAGCCTATCTGTCAGATAACTTGAGGTTTACTGTTTTCTGCAAAATAGTGTTGGAGGTGAGGTATTTTTTTAATTGAATTATGGCAATGACTAAAATATGAACTCTTTAAAAGAAGGCAGTGTTATTTTCCCAGCTATTCCAATAGCCACCCACAGAAATCATCTGAACTACCTCATCCTTTCTGTTTAATCTACCTGAAACAGGCAGGGTAGGTGATGATAACAGTTTGGTAAATCATACTACACTTTTAAGTAAGAGCAATGCTCTGCTGGTTTGTACTGTGGTGTTCTCTCTGGTACAGGGGCATCTGAGACAGCCCTACAGATTCACAGGTAAGCTTCAGTTATTATCCTCAACTCCTTGGCAGCCAGTTACGCTTGGGAGGTGAGAATTCCTTTGAGAGAAGCAACTGCTACATAAATTCTGCTGAATGTGGCTTTTGAACCATTTTCAAGGCTATGATGTTCAGATTCAAAATTTCTTAGTAAGTAGAGAATGTGATTTAAGAGTGTTTATGGTACAGTTTCAGATAAGGCTCATTAGGAAATAGACTTTGCACCCAGGTCTGTAGGTCTTATGTTCTTTTTGTACTGATATTTTCCTACTTTGAAACCATTGAAGTCTCCCAATGCCTCTTTGAAACTCATTTGTAAACATAGAATTATATTGTGGATATTGACTGTAATGGTGGAATCCTATCTAGTACTAATTACTAATTAGTTTCCCTAGTTTCTGAGAACTTTCAAAGAGTCAGGCTTCATACTAGGTACCACAGGTTTTCCAGAGTTTGCATTGTTTTCCCTTCTCTCCTTGCTATTGTTACACTCAGACCACCTAGTGCGGTGGTTCTCAACCTTTCTACTGCTGCAGCCCTTTACTACACAGTTCCTCATGCTGAGGTGACCCCAGCCATAACATTAGTTTCATTGCTAGTTTATAGCTGTAAGTTTACTACCATTATCGATCATGATGTAGATATCAGTGTTTTCTGGTGATCTTAGGCAACCCCTGTGAAAGGGTTTGTTCAACCTCCAAAGGGTTCAAAACCCACAGGACAATGAACACTGATCTAGTATAGCCCATGTAGCTAGACTTGCTTTCAGTCAACTAGCTAGCCCAACCTGACCTTGAGTAAAGGTAGGTGATATGGTAGCTACGAGGATGCAGCTGGTTCAGGTTAGTCAATATTAAATATAATTCATTAAACAAAACTTTTTCTGTAGAAAGTTCTAAAGTTTCTAAATCACTAGTAGACTCATAAAAAAGTATATAACACTAAATTATTGAAAAATGCCAACAGGAAGCCATAGTGACAACCATATTATACTTAGGACAGCTAGGATTAAAAAGATAGATGGCTGCTTTGTGCAGGTGGCTCTGGCTAAACTAAGTAGATCATAAAACCAAAAGTCATGAATCTGGGAAAAGGACTGGGAGGAAGGAAGAGCAGTTCATATGGATGGGAGGAAGGTAAGAGACTGGGAAGAGAAAGTAATTAGAATGCCTTATACCCCCATGAAATTGTCTAAGAAAAAGCGCAATTGATTTGCAAAAGACTGATAGCAAGATTATAGATGGGTGAGAATATAAAATGGTACAGCCACTATGCAAAATATGCTGTCAGTTCTTCAAAAAATTAGTTTTGTGTGACCCAGCAATTCCTTTATTAGGTATATAGCCAAGAGAACTGAAAACTTGTATTTACACAAAACTCATATATAAAATACCCATACATACATTGTTCATAATGGACAAGATATAGAAACAACTTCAGTGTACATTGGTAGACAAACAGTTAAGAACATTTAGTAATTGCACAGTGAATTTTTATTTGGCCATAAAAGGAGTGAAGTATTTATACAGCTTTCAACATAGATTCCCTCTAAAATTTATGCTAACTGAAAGAAACCAGGCATAAAATACCACATGATGTATAATTGTGTTTATATAAATTTCCAGAATAAATACATATTTTGATAGAAAAACTAAATTAGTGGTTACCAGGAATTGTGGGGGAAGGACAGGATGTAGAGTGACTATAAGTGATCATGGGATTTCCTCTTTGGTCTCTGGAATCATGCTTACTCATCAGTGCACAACTTTGAATATACTAAAGCCCACCAAATTGTATATTTAGAAGAGTAAATTTTATTGTTTGTGAATATCTCAATAAAAATGTTATTTTTTAAAATTTAGCTCTTTAGTCACACCAGTGACATTTCATATGCTCAGTAACTATGTATTGTTCATGGCTACATGTTGGTGGCACAGATTTGGAACATTTTTGTCATCACCCACAATTTTGTTAAATAGCGCTTATCTAGAGGATTTGAGACTCATAATTTGGGACAAAAAAAGAAAATAAAAAGACAGACAGACAGACAGAAAGAAAGGAAAGAAAGAAAGAAAGGCCAGCCTAAAAACCAAAAAGAGTGTAGAAGAGATTTGGAGAAATGTTGATTTATCATACTTTACTGCTATCTGACTATTCCATTAAGAGACACCACCAGCCTATTTTCAAATCATTCTCAAATGAATGTAGTAAGTGGTATTATAGGTTACAACTTATGTGTCTTATATGTGTTAGCAATTTTAAGACAATTTAAATCTTAGCAAGTATCTTTTCCAAGCATAGTGTTCTAAAGCTACAAATCAACAACAAGAATAACTGGAAAATTCACAAATATGTGTAAATTAAATGACACATTCCTTAACTACTCATAGATCATAGAAGAAACTGAAAGAGAAAATATTTTACCTCTAATTAGAGACAAACAGAAATAAAATATTCTAAAACTTGAGAAATACAGCAAAACCCTATTCTATGAATGAAGTTTATGGTGCTCAATCAAGATCAACATTAGAGACTGGGGAAATGACTCAAGCTGGTAAGTTGCTTGCCATGCAAGTGTGGAGACAAGAATTCAGGTCTCAGAATTCAAGTAAAAAAATCCAAGTGTGATGGTACATTCTCATAATGCCTGCACTAGGGAGGTAGAGTCAGTCAGATCCTTGGAACTCACTGCCTAGCCACTCTAGCCAAATAGCTAAGTTCCAGGTAAAGTGAGAGACTCTGTCTCAAAAGGTAAGTTGAAGGTAACTGAAGAAGACATCTGATGTTCACCTCTGGCCTACACGTGTACACACATGCAAATGTGTACACTCACACAAATCAATATCAAGAAAAAGCAAAGATCACAAATAAATATTTAACTTTGTACCTGAAGTAGAAAAAAAAACCCACAAAAAAACCTAAGCTCCAAATCAGCAAAATGAAAGAATAAATAAGCAAAAATTAGTGAAATAGAAGATAGAAAAAAAAACTAACAAAACTAAGTTAGTTCTTTTGAAAGATGAAATCCATAAACCTTTAGCCAGATTTAGAAAAATAAGTAAATGAAAAGTTTTTTTAACAACAGATAATAGAGAAATAGGATTATATGAGACTGCTTTGAGCAATTACATAGTAGCAAATTGAATCACCTGAAGAAATGGATACGTTCTTAGAAAAATATTCCTTTCTAAGATTAGATCATAAAGAAATAGAAAATCTGAACAGACCAATAATGGACAAGGAAATTAGTAATCAAAAACCTTTCTACCAAGAAAAGCAAGGAGTCAAAGTTGCTGGCTTCATTGATAAGTTCTCCTGAATATTACAGAAGAGTTAAGGTCAGTCCTTTGCAAACTCTTAAAAATTTGAAGAGGAGGAATCATTTCAAACTGACTTTATGAGGCAAGTATTACTTTAATGCCAAAGCAGACTAAGAACCTACAAGAAAAAAAAGAAAAAGTACACAACAATATTCATGTAGAGATAACTTGCAAGTTCTTCAACCAAATGTAAGCAATACGAATTTAATAACACTTTAAAAGGGGCATGTATCCTTTCCTCAACCTCAAATAAGTGACAGAAAAACTGGCTTTCTCAGATTTTAATGAGAAATGACAAAACTGCAGTCTGCTATTGTAGGTGTTATTTTGGGCCAGGCACACCAAGGAGTGTGCCTAAGATGAACTTTTTTAAAAAGGCAAAACAAGGAAAGTTGCATATGTTATTTTGTAAGAATTATTCTTGGTTACAAGACTCAGTAATGGATGGCATGTGTAGGTCCAAAGTTGAAAGTTAATGGCTAGGTAAACATCCTTATAGAAGTATTTCTTTGTGCAAGGTTGTAATTTTGGCAATGTTTGTGATAACTTGTATCACATATGCATGTGTCAGATATTCAAGAGGACCCCACTCTTCATCCTTTCCTAATTATTACACTTTGTCATAAGTGACTTCATTTTGGTTTTTACAACTTTCACACTTGTTACAAAAGTGCTCTGCCTAAAGGGACTCTTGAGCAAGCTGGTTATCATATAGCACAACATGGACAAATAAACATACCTCTTTGATTTCTAGGGTTTTTATTCGAGTGGGAAAATGGAGAGGTTGACGTCACTGATAAGTCCTCTTGAACTCTAAAATTAGTGATTCTTTAATTGGAAATTGTATTAACTGATTATTTCATTTTACCTTTGATACCAATCAAACTTTATATTTCATTTACTTGCTATTAAATTTCAGGTAGCATGGATGGGAGAGAAGACGTATCATAACATCATGATTAAATAAAATTTATCTGTATGGTGCAAAGATGGTTCATTATATGCTAATAGTTAATGTAAAACATATTAGCAGAATAAACTATGAAATCCATGTGGTTATCTCACTAGACAAAAAAAAGGGAAAAATCTAATAAAATTTAAATTCCTTTTATGATTAGGAAAACAACTAGGAAAAAAATGTAGCTGAGCACAGTGAAGGCAGTGTATAACCACCCCACAGTTATATACTGGATCTTGAAAATTTGAAAGCTTGTCCTTTAATGTTATAAACAAGTCAGGATACCCATTCACCAATTCTTTTTCATATATTACTTGAAGATCAAATTGGAACAATTAATAAATAAAAGGCATCCAAATCACAAAGAAAATAATAAGTATTAGTATGGTCTTATTTGTACAAAATAAAATCCTTAACAGACTCCTGAAGAGATGGAAAAGGAGACCTCATCATAAATTTCAAAGGTTTTTATAAGTTTTCTTTCTGTTCCTTAGATAGAATATCTTAAAATGTGCTTGATTTTCTTCTTGTCAGCTTAATTTTGTATTGAATTCTTCTAATGAAAATTTCATTTTGATTATTAATAATTCTTTAAAGAAAATGAGCCAAATTTTAAAAAAATTATTTCTTGCATCGATGTAGTTTTTGGATGATATTCTTGGTTTTAACTTCTTTGCTATACTTTCCAGAACCCCTCTGGAGGAAGGAAAGAACAAGCTCCCACAAATCCACAAATCACCTCCTGCATGCACATGTGTACATGCACATGCAAATGTAAAAAAAATAAAAAGAGAAGTGAGTCCTACAGTTGTCCTCACACCTCCACATACCTGCTGTGGCATATTCATGTGTGTTTGTATGCACACATGATAAAAATGCAATAAAAACTAAAGCATAAACTCTACTAAACCCAACAGTTGGGTCTCTCCAGAGCCAATTTTGGTTGGCTACTATTTCCCTTCAGCAATTTTTTTCTCAATACGTTGATATTTTCAATAATATGTTGTAACAATTCTTGTTATGAGACTCCAAAGGTGGTTGTTATTCTTGTTTTCATCTGGTTCAGTGATTTGCCTGGACTAGTTATGTAGTCTTCCTCTCTGAGTCTATAGTCTTCAGTAGCATGGAGCTACTGAAGTCTATA
>JADRCC010147958.1:0-12191 GCA_019843855.1 Hylomyscus alleni
GTGTGTGTGTGTGTGTGTGTGTGTGTGTGTGTGTGTGTGTGTGTATGTAGTGTCTATATTTGTTTCTTGGGGTTTTTCTTTGGCTCCATTTTTCCCATTTGTTTTGTCCTATTTTGTCTATTTTTATTTTATCATAACTTATGTGTTTCTGAATGCTGTTTGTTTTCTGATAAGAGGAACAAGAAAGAGGATGGATTTAGATTGGTGGGGAGTCGGAGAGTATGTAGGAGAAGTTGGTAGGTAAAAAGCATAGTCAGAATATATTATATGAAAAACTATATTTTTCAATAAAAATAATGTATTCATCGTAAGAATGACATTATCCTTTAGCAATTTCATGCCCATCACTATTCATTCTTATCTTTTCTTCAGACAATCTGCATAGAAAGCTTCCATCATTACAGAAAACTCCTCATCTTCTAGAAGAAACTAAGGAAAAGGTTCGTGCTGTGTTAGGTTTGTCTTTCTTATTTACTGCACTTCATTTAGCAGTTCCCCAAGAGACATGCCCATGTTTCAATTCCCTCTAAGCAGAGGCACTCAGACCTCACTCTTCCTTCCTTCCCCCTTCATCTGCTGAGCAATCTTCTCTGACCTACACCCACCCCAAGCTGTGTCCTTCCCTCAAGGTCTGCTAAGGAACAGCATTAGATTCTGTGTACGCATGAACAATTCTGAAGATACTTAGGGTGGACTACCAAAGAGATCTGGGACTAAAGAGAGTTTCTCCATCAACTGTCTGTGCCAGTTCTAATGCCATTTGTGACATGTGCATCTTTATTTTCTATGTCACCCAAATCAACAAATAATATATATATATATATATATATATATATATATATATATATATATTTACATTCATTTTAAAAAGGAAACTACCAAGGGCCTAACACAAACTTAGCATGAACTTGTAAAATTTTCTGTCTTCAATATTCAATACTCTGTGAGATACTTCTATGCTTTTTTTAAGTGCAGTATTCTAATACCTTCAAAAAGAAAAATGTAAATGGTTCTTTTTCTTTCTCTTGATTTATTACCTCCACTAGGATTTTAAGCATCATAGTGAATAAAAGAGGGAGGAGTTGATGTGTTTGTCTCATTTCTGATTGAAGAGCTGATGCTATTTTTCCACATTCATGAAGTCTCTGGCAGTTTGTAATACATAACCTTTATCATCTTAGGATATCATCAATCCATTCTAAATTTCTTCAGTTTTCACCAGTTTTTCTCAATGACATTTTTTGTATCTTTTGAAATTTTCAAATATGTTTCTTTCTTTGCTTATTTATATGTTGTGGTAATATTAACTTTTAGAATATTGAAGACTCATTACATTTTAGAAAAAAACATACTCACTGTATATATTACATATATTTTTTAAAAATTCTTATCTTTGACATTTTAATTTTACTTTTCAATTTAATATGTGCAAATAATTCATTATGATCATACTCACTCTGTATTACTCTGTCATTCCCCCGTCCCTGTTCCTGATTATACAGTTCTTCAACCAGTCTCTTTCTTATTTTGGCATCATTTTTAAACTTTTTTTTTATTCTTTGTGAACTTCACATCATGTATCCAAATCTCACTCATCTCCCTATCCCTCTATATCTGACCTTCACCATTACAACTTCCTCCCATCTGCAAAAACAATCTGTCCATGGAAACTGCAGTGTGTCCCACAATATAGCCTTTTGTCCAAATAGCTTTACTTGTGAATATTCATTGCAATGAGTCATTGGTCTGGTTCTCAGCCTCTGGCTTCTGCGCTACTATCAATACTGGATCTTTTCTTTAGACTCTTGGATATCCTGTTGTAGCCCTGCAGCTTTGGATCTGTAGGATCTGCCCTTTCATGCACTCCAGCACTTCATAGATGGTTTAGAGGATTTGGATGGGCCAACCTAAACCCCTGGATCTGGGCCTGGGTAGTAGTTTAAGTTGGTTAGCCCATCAAACCTCCTGCACCCATGGTGCTAGCGCCAAGTCTACAGCACTGCCATGGTAGGAGCAGGGCCAGCTCTTCAACTTTCACCCATAGGGGATGGCTCTACCACATCCAGCCCTGCCACCAAGCCAGCACTGCCACTCTACCCAGGTAAGGTGAAGGGACTGCTCTGCCTAGTACTATAGCTGGAGAGATGAGAGACCAGCTCATCTGAGTGCTGAAGCCAGTGAGGGGTGCATCCAGCTTTGCACAATCCTTAGGCATTAGGGTTTGCAGCCCCTTAGGACAAACAACAATATGAACTAACTAGTACCCTCAGAGCTCCCAGGGACTAAACTACCAACTGAAGAGTACACATGGGGGGACAATGGCTCCAGCAGCATATGTATAGCAGAGGATGGCCTGATTAGTCATCAATGCGAGGAGAGGCCCTTGGTCCTGAGAGGGTTTTGTGTACCAGTGTAGGGGAATGCTAGTGCCAGGAAGTGGGAGAAGGTGGGTTGCTGAGCAGGGGGAGAGGGGAGAGCACAGTGGGTTTTTTGTTGTTTTATTTATTTTTTTAGAAGGGAAACTGAGAAAGGAGATATCATATAACATTTAAATAAAGAAAATATCTAATAATAAAAAAATAAGGCCAAATAATAAAAGAAAAAAATAAAAATGGCCTCAGGAGGTAGCACATGGCTTCTCACATGAGACTGCTCCTCACCACTCTCTCATCTCCAGTTCATCTCTTCAGAGCGCAAAAACCACTCTTCTTCCCTTTCTTTCCCTCATCCCCACCACATACTTACTCACTGTTGTGGCTCCTGCCCACTAGGGATGCATGGAGGTGAGCAGGCCTCTTGGTGTCTTATTTTTCTAATCTATTGTTCAAACAATCTTTATATATTGGGTTGCTTTCTGTTGTTTATTTTATTGTTCTCTGCCTTCCAGTAAGCAGGACCTTGGGTGTTTTATTTTTATAATTCATTAGTTATACAATCTTTATATCTTTGCATATTTTCTGTTGTTCATTTCTAATTGTATTTGATAAGATAGGAAGTAATTCAATTTGTTAACTTTTGTGAAGACCATCTTATGAGCTAAAATATTGTAGAGAAACTTCTGTGTGCTGCTTAGAAGAATGTGTGCTCCAGGGTTGTTGGATGCATTACTAGGCACATGTAGTCTCTTTTATTTAAAGTGGTTTATCTATGAAGCTTCTGTCAGTTCATTTTCTGAATGACATGCAATGTATAAGAGTTGGAATCATGTGTAGTAGCACCTGCTGGTAATCTCAGAAATCTTGATTAGCCTGACAATTACAGAAGTAGATACTCACAGCCATCCACTGAGCACAGGGTCCCCAACAGAGGAGCTAGAGAGAAGACCCAAGGAGCTGAAGAGTAACAACAGCCCCATAAGAGGAACAACAATATAAACCAGCCAGTACCCCAAGAGCTCCCAGGGACTAAACCACCAACCAAAGAGGACACATAGAGGAACTCATGGCTCCAACCATGAGTATATGAAGCTGAGGATGCCCTTGTAGAACATCAATGAGAGAAGAGGCCATTGGTCCTGTGAAGGATAGATGTCCCAGTGTAGGGGAGTGCCAGGACAGGGAAGCAGGAATGAGTGGGTTGCTGAGCAGGGGAAGAGGGGTGGGATGCAAGAGTTTTCAGAGCTCATGTAAATAGCATAAAATGAAGTCAGTCTAATTTAAGAGTTTCACAATCTCTAAAAATTTAAACATGTTAAAAGTTGAAGGTTCATTTATTTATCCAGAGTCTTTTAATTGTCGGTTATTGTAAAGTTTAAAACAAAAAAATATTTCCTATTCCAAAAAAAATGAAATTGGGAATCCCAGAAAGGAAATTCATAATCTTTCATTACTGATCCAAATTCTGTAGCTCAATGCCCCATTGTGAAGTCATCTAATTTCAAAGGAGTTGGGAAATTCCATTTGTCCATCTCTGCCATCTACAGCCTAAACAGCTTGTTTTGGAATCATAGTGGCTCCAAGTGACTGTTTTTGCAGATATACTGTCGTCCTAGTATCTCTAATATCCTGAGGTCTTCACTGCAACTGGGATTGTTCCTTTACAAATGGCTCCTCCACAGGGACTCTAACTCTAGCAAAAAGGAACAAGACTCACCTTCTACCCATGATCTCTTAAATCTTGCAGCAGTTATACTTTCAAATTTACTATCATATGAGAGATTATTGCACATTGCCAAGTTTGGCTCTCAGAATAAGATGTAGCATTATTCTCCATACCATACCACAGCTTCTAAACACTGACCCTAAAGAATTTTGTGACCCCAAATTGTGGGCTTTCCAATTGCCGCAGTGAGCATACAATGTTTCATTCAATGCTGATGAATTTCTATTAAGTATGGCCCAACCATTCTCCAACAAGCTTAGCTTCATTCTACCATCCCAGTGTGATAGACAAACATTTGGGACTTCAGTAGAAGTACTAATCTCCATTTAATCACAATTAAAGCAAGACTGTGAAGTAGAGACTATATTAGACTTTTGGGGACTGACTCACAGATTGCAAGTTGTATTTCTTATATAGTTCAGGACATCCTTTCTGGGTATGGTGCCCCTTGCAGTGGTGAGGGTCCTTGTATATTAAATACTAATAAATATAAGACCTCAAAAGATCTATCTAATCAAGGTAATTCCTCTAATAGAGTCTTCTCTCTAATATGACTATAAGCCCCTTGGCTAGGTACAGCCATACTTCAGATGAGGGTACTGAGGATAATGCAGAGAACAGTAGACATGGGATCCTGAGAGAAATGGGAACAATAATCTCTTGCCACAGTATATCCTTGTTTATTTTATTTTTACTTGTTCACTTTACAGCCCACTAACTTCCTCCCACAATCATTCTCCTTCCTTCTCCCTTCTGCTCTAGGTGAGTGGGGACTCCCCTAGTATCCCTCCCACCATGACAATTCAAGTCTCTGCAAGTTTATTGCCCAAGAATTTTCACACTTTAAATTTCCTAGACTTTTGTACCAATTCTCCCTCTCTGGTAATCTATCTCCTTATAGAATCATGTAGGGCAACGAACCAAAGGAAGAATGAGGTAGCTAGAAATTTACTACAAACTCAAAGTTTGGTCATTTAACTTCCTGGGATGTGGGGAACTGAAGCTAGGAATAGGACTAATGTTAACTATGACTCCTTCTTCAAAAATGGGAGAAAATGGGAGTCTTTCCTGGGAGACATTCAGCCATCAAACTATTGTGATGAAGTATGGCAGTTTCAATGTGAAGTGTTTCATGCAGGCTCCTGCATTTGCACACTTGTCCCCCATCAGGAATTGTAGAGAGCTATTTCCCTTCGGAATCCTAACGGCAGTAACTGACAGCACTTGCCTTTGGCCAATTGGAAACAGTTTCAGCTAACTGGCAGTTTATTATGTCACTCAGGTCTATAAAAGGCAGCTGACTCCGAGGAGTTTCAAGGCATTCCTGCCTTAGAAGCATTTTGCTTTGACACATTTTTGCCTGAAGGCATTCTTTCCTTAAGGCATTCTTGCCTTGCCATACTTTTGCTTAGAGGCATTCCTGCCTCGGGATACTTTTGCCTGGAGGCATTTTGCCTTGGGTCTTTTGCCTTGGGACACTTGCTTTGGCACACTTTTGCTTAGAAGCATTTTGCTTTGGGATACTCAGACTTGCTTATTAATCTTGGCATGGGTTTATCCTTAGATAAGCTGTTTTCTCTCTGCTATTATCCCCTCGCAACATTGTTTTTTCCCCTCACCTAATGTAACTTTTCCCTTAAAATAAATAAAGGCCTGATTAAGCCATTTAGGAAGGAATTGGGTCTTTTGCCTTTTAACCCTGCTGGCTAGGGTCCCCCAAAGAGGCGAAAGACAAGGAATGTCAAATGAGAAGATGGTAGCACTTTCAGGAGGTGGAGCTTTGCTGGCAGAAGTCGGTCAGTGCTAGAGGTAGCCTCTCTTCTTGTTTAATCTGTACTTCCACACTGCAAATGTGACCAAAGTATAATGTAACCAGCCAGACACTCACACATGCTACCATGCCTTCCCCATTATGGTGGGAGAGATCCTTTCAAACTCTAATCCAGAAAAAAAAAAACACCTTGATTTCTCCATGCTCAATGACTCAAGTATGTGGTATCTTCATCAATAGGGTCTTAGCATCAAGTTCTAGAGAGTGATCAAGAGCTTTGGCCTATGGTATTTGTGTGTTGTAAGCCTATAGAACCACAGTGGTCAACATCTTCAAAAGACACCGGGCATCTAATTTGATAGCCTATGTTGGCTGGAGGAGGTACTCTCTCCTTCATTGTAGAATAATTCTATTCACAAATGTATATGTATGTATTTTAGAAAATGATTACAGTAATTGGCTTCCACATGACTTTTTCTAAGTGTTTGGTGTTGTGGGTACATTCCCTGTTCCTACATCTCTACATTGTTTGCCCATCCTCTATCCCATTCAATTTTGCTGTTCCATTATTCTCCATTCCCCTTCATAACATCTGATTTTTAATTCTTTACCCATGCCTTTAACCAGTTTCTTGACTTCTATGGACATTCAATTTAAATATACCTGTTGGAATTTCAATGTGATAAAATGTTATATTTAATATTTAGTGTCTGGTTTTCTCCATCAAAAGGATCATTTCCAAATCCACCCATTTACTTGAAATTGCCATATTTCCTTATAGATGAGAAATATCCTATATGTATATCAACATTTTCATCTTTCATTCATCAGTTGGTGGTGATCTAGCCTGTTTGTATTTCCCAGCTGTTGTGAAGAGACCAACAATGAACATCAGTGAGCAACTATCTCTATAGTAGGAGACAACATCTTGGAGTATGCCTAGGACTGCTTGTCTCTATTACTGTGTTCATGTTGGCAAAATCTGAGACATGAATTAGTTTCCATCTTCACATAAGTTAAAAGCTTTATTCTTCCCATAAAATTAACTACAAACTTTTTATTTATGTAATATAGAGGATACAGGTAGCAGGCTATAAGATATCTCAGATTTAATTCTGTGTGTCACTTGTACCTGGCTAGCAGTTAGAACTCATACATCTGTGTGAGTTTTTGGTGCATGTCTTTTAAACTCTAGCCAAGTTTCATACAAGTGAAAGAATTCAGCTGTACACTACCTCAATGTTCATAAGGAAAGTTATTTAGCATTCTGTTGCATATAGAAGAGAATAAATCCTATCAAGTTTTTAAAAAGTTCTGGAGTAGGCAATGTAAAAAGAAAATGTAGGTATGGGTCTATAACTATTTCTAAATTTTGGTTATCTTTTTTGAAGGACTATGAGAAGAAAATACAACAAATTTTATACTTTTACCTAATTGTAGTGGAGTAAATAAATTCTTATATTTTCATTTTTTGATGATGGCCTAGTACCTCTACCTCTACGACTCAAATGACTTATTCATAGTGATGGTAACATCCATGTAGTAATGCAATCCCACACACTGACTTTTCAGTTGTTTTGTACAACTTCCAACCCTGTAGTGATGTTACACACCACACTGTTGTAGTATATTAATAGAAAGGACTTGATGTTGGTAAAACAAAATTACCCATACATCAGAGCCAACTGACACTGTATCAATTTGACCATCCCATCTGTGGCAGGGTTCTGGTTAGGACCAAGGCTGGATATTGAAATATGTGCAGAGAAAGAATCCTGGCTCCATACTGGAATGAGATAGGGTACAACCAAATTTGTGTCTTTTACAAAATGCTCACAAATCCCTAGAGATCACATGAGAACCAACTACCTCAGACCTTACCCACAGTTCCCTAAGGACACGTCATTAGCCTTCTCCTCTTAAAATCCCCACAGAAGCTCTCACAACTGTCACCTTGTGTGAACAAGTGACCACCACTTCCTGACAGGACACAGATAGGCAACATCCAAAGCACATCATTCTCCACACAACCTCTGAACAGCTTGTCCCTCGTGTATTCTAAATGAAATCGCATTTGGAAAAAGAAGAATCTAAGGTGCCTGTGATTTGAAGACTGTAAGTGCAAATCATAGAAGAAAAGACATGAAATCTGAGAAGTCTTTCCCATCTGAGCCTGTAGTGCCCTAAGTGAACCTTGGGCACTAGCTCTGCACCAAGTCCCACAACACCCATAGGAAGCTAAATTCACAGGTGCTCTAACGCTCTGAGGATCATAAGTGAGGAGGCCACAATGTCTGCCCCAACACCAAGAGTTACTAGGTTCCCTGGGGATCCAGGGTCACAAGAACGTCACCCCACCCCATCTGTCTTAGTCAGGGTTTCTATTCCTGCACAAACATCATGAACAAGAAACAAGTCGGGGAGGAAAGGGTTTATTGAGCTTACATCCACATTGCTGTTGATCATCAGAGGAAGTCAGGACTGAAACTCAAGCAGGTCAGGAAGCAGGAGCTGATGCCGAGGTCGTGGGGAGATGTTCCTTGCTGGCTTGCTTCCCCTGGCTTGCTCAGCCTGCTCTCTTATAGAACCCAAGACTTCCAGCCCAGGGATGGCACCACCCACAAGGGGCCCTACCCCCTTGATCACTAATTGAGAAAATGGCCCACAGCTGGATCTCATGGAGGCACTTCCCCAACTGAAACTCCCTTCTCTGTGAGAACTCCAGCCTGTATCAAGTTGACACACAAAACCAGCCAGTACAATTGACCCCTTGTCAACTTGACACACAAACACATCACTATTAAGCCTCAACCCTTATTTTCTTATTCATCCCCAAGATCTAAAGTCCCACAGTCTTTACCTATTAAAAGTTCAATCAATTTAAAATGCCTAATATCTTTTAAAATTCAAAGTCTCTTAACTGTGGGCTCCACTAAAATACCTTCTTCCTTTAAGAGGGAAAATATCAGGGCACAGTCACAATCAAAAGCAAAACCAATGTCTGGGACCCAACTCACGATCTTCTAGGCTCCTTCAGGGCTTGAGTCACCTCTCCAGATCTGCCCTTTGTAGCACACATCTTGTCTTCTAGGCTCCAGATGCCTGTACTCCACTGCTGCTGCTGTCCTTGGTGGTCATTGATGGTACTGGCATTCCCAAAACATTGCTGTAACTAGGCTTTACCAATAGCCTCTCATAGACTGTCTGCATGGTGCCAAGCCTCAACTCCTTTGCATGACCCCTTCAGTCCTGGGCCATCAATTGCAAACTGAGGCTGCACCTTCTCTTATGGCCTTCCATGGCCTCTCACTGTGCTGAGCCTCAGCTGCTCTTCATGACCCCTTCATGCTGTCAAAACCAGTACCACCTGGATGACTCTTACTCATTACCAAGTCCTGCTGCAGCATAAGGTACAACCTTGGCTATCTCTGGAACACAGCCTCTTTGTGCTCTCAGAAAACACTTCCCAGAAGATGTCATCTCAGTGATGCTGATCTCTTCTTAATCACCACTAATTTCTTAGCTCTAGCTCACCAGCATCAATAGTCCCAGTAATGTAAAGTTTTCACTTTAGTAGTTCTGGTATCTTGTTAATCATATCTGATACTTCAGCCCCAACTAACCAAAACCACTGAATCTTCACAATCAAAACAACATGGCACTGATAAGTTTTTAATCTTCCCTCTGAAATTTCACAAGTTAGGCCCCCATCTTCTGCACTGTTCTCAACAAGATCTTTCAAGCTCCTACAGTACATTCCACAGAGTTCTTAACAAACAGTGGCTCTTCTAGCTCTAAGTTCCAAAGTCCTTCCACAGTCCTCCCCAAAACATGACCAGGTTGTCACAGGAATACCCCACTATGCTGGTTCCATTTTGTCTTAGTCAGTGTTCTCTAGAATCACAGAACTTATGGTAGTCTCTATGTAGTAAAGGAATTTATTGATGACTTACAGTCTGTAGTCCAACTCCCAACAATCAACTTCCAACAATGGTCAGCAGCAGCTGTGAATGGAAGTCCAAGGATCTAGCAGTTGCTCAGTCCCACAAGGCAAGCAGGTGAAGCAGAGTGAGCCTTCCTTCTTCCAATGTCCTTATATAGGTCTCCAGCAAAAGGCATGGCCCAGATTAAAGGTGTGTGCCACCACACCTTTAATCCCAGATGACCTTGCTTGAACTCATAGATCTTCCAGTCTTAATCTTCTCGGATTCATAGCCACTATACCTCAAGATCTCCATGCCAAGATTCAGGTTAGAAACTTATATCTCTCAGCCTCCAGATTAGGGCCACAGGTGAGCCTTCTAATTCTGGATTGTAGTTCATTTCAGATATAGTCAAGTTGACAACCAGGAATAGCCACTACACCACCTGATCAATAGGTTCCTTCTGGTCTGAGCCAGTGCCTTGAGCAGACTTCACGCGCTAGCTCTGAGTCAAGTTACACAACACCCAGAGGAAGCTGGATACCCTGGTGCTTTAACATGCCCAGGATCATAGGATAACAGGCTCTCAGGAGTTTGGTCACACCAAGATTTCAGCATCCCAGTGGAAGCTTGACTCTCAGGAGCTCTTACACACACAGGATCTCAGTATCACAGAATCACAGAGACAGCTGGACTCTGAGGAATTCAGACACAACTAAGAAAACAGGTGGGACAGGCTCCAGTTAGAGACAGTGAGTGCAAGTAACACTAAATGTAACCAGAGAGTGAGAGGCAACCACAAGAACACAAGCAACAGAAACCAAGGTAACATGGCAAAACCAGAACCTGGTTCTCAACCCATAACAAGTCTTGGATACCCCATCACACTGGAAAAGCAAGATTAAGATTTAAAATTCATTTCTCATGGTGATGATAGAGGACTTTAAGACATAAATAACTCACTTAAAGAAATACAGGAGAACACAGGTAAACAGGTAGAAGCTCTTAAAGAGGAAACACACACACACAAAAAAAAAAACCATAAAGAATTACAGGAAAACACAATCAAACAGGTGAAGGAAACGAACAAAGCCATGCAGGATCTAAAAATGGAAGAAGTAACAATAAAGAAATTATAAAGGGTGACAACTCTGGAGATAGAAAACATAGGTAAGAGATCAAGAGTCATAGATGCAAGCATGACTGACAGAATACAAGAGATAGAAGAGTACAGAAGATACCATAGGAGTCATAGATGCAAGCATCACTGACAGAATACAAGAGACAGAAGAGTGCAGAAGATACCATAGAAAATATTGACACAAAAGTCAAAGAAAATGCAAAATACATAAACTTCCTAATCCAAAACATCCAGGAAATCAGAATACAATGAGAAGAGCAAACCTAAAAATAATAGGTATAGAAGAGAGTAAAATGCTGGAGAGGTTGTGGAGAAAGAGGAACACTACTTCACTGCTGGTGGGATTGCAAGCTGGTACAACTACTCTGGAAATCAGTTTGGCGGTTCCTCTGGAAATTGGACATAGTTCTACTGAAGGACCCAGCTATACCACTCCTGGGCATATACCCTAAAGATGCTCCAACATGTAATAAGGACACATGCTCCACCATGTTCATAGCAGCCTTATTTATAATAGCCAGAAACTGGAAACAACCCAGATATCCCTCAACAGAGGAATGGATACAGAAACTATGGTACATCTACACAATGGAGTACTACTCAGCTATCAAAAACAATGAATTTATGAAATTCTTAGGGAAATGGATGGATCTGGAGAATATCATCCTGAGTGAGGCAACCCAATCACAAAAGAACACACATGGAATGCACTCTCTGATAAGTGGTTATTAGCCCAGAAGTTCGGAATACACAAAGTACAACCCACAAACCTCCAGAAACTCAAGAAAAAGGAAGATATTTCATTCCTTCTTAAAATGGGGAATGAAATACCCATGCAAGGAGTTGCAGAGACTAACTATGGAGCAGAGACTGAAGGAATAACACTCCAGCCTGATATAGCTGTCTCCTGAGAGGCTCTGACAGTGCCTGACTAATACAGAAGTAGAGGCTCACAGCCATCCATTGAACTGAGTATAGGATCCCCAATGAAGGAGTTAGAGAAAGAACCAATGGAGTTGAAGGGCTTGCAGCCTCTTGGGACAAACATCAATATGGACTGACCAACGCCCTCAGAGCTCCCAGAGATTCAACCACCAACCAAGGAGTACACATGGTGGGACTGATTGTTCTAGCAGCATTTGTATAGTGGAGGATTGCAAAGTTGGTCATCAATGGGAGGAGAGGCCCTTGGCACTGTGGGGGTTCTGTGCCCCAGTGTAGGGGAAGGACAGGGCAGATGGGTGGGAAAGGGTGG
>JADRCC010147963.1:0-12973 GCA_019843855.1 Hylomyscus alleni
AGCAAACTGGGTGTTCAATGGCTTTGATTGCTGGAAAAATCTGCTAATAGTTGTTTGGAAAAAGAAGCAGAATTTGTGCCTACTTGGGCTGAGTTTTGCTTGGCACAATTTGATGCCATTGTGCTAATTGCATCTTCATCAGGGGATAAAAACTTGTAAGTCTAAATGACAGCCACAAAGTGCTGGCTTATTTGTTACATGTCAGTATGTAGCTAATGTGCATTGCTTGTTATTTCTCATTAATGGTTGCTGTATAGCCATTCTTTAAAATGCTTCTGAAGACTCTCTGCTAACCCAAGCTGTTTGGTAAGGAAATGACCAGTTTACCTTGTGAAGCAAATAAGCACTGCCACCAAATGAGTAGGGAAGCTAAGTGCCTGCATTCACCTCTTCCTCTGTTTCCCACCAGTGGGCTCAGTTGCTCATGGTCCTACAGTCATGCCTTCCCCCGTTAGTCCACTTAATTCAATGAGTTTCTATTTTCAGAAAGCTTAGGACCTGAGGATGCTAGGCAATGGAGAAAAACACTTGAGGGAAATAAATGTGTGGACAGAAAAATAAAGAGGAGAGCAATTCTAGTGTCAGACTCTACTTGGGATAAATTGGGTCACTTCTTCTTGGAAGAAGTGACATCTGGGTAAATATTTGAATAAAGTAAGGGCAAGGGCCAAGAAAAGATATAGGAGAAGAACATTCCAAATAGAGTAAGAAAAGTAGGAAAAATTTGAGGACTAGAAATATAGCTCAGTTGTAGGCACTGGCTTAGTGTATACAAGAACCTCAGTTTGATCCATCAATCTATACACAAAAGAAAGTGTGCTTCAGTGGAATACTGTACATTTTTTAGAGTAATGATTCTCAAGTGAGAGGAGGCAATTTTGTGCTCCAGTCCCTTGTGAGAACTCATAATATCTGAAGATAGTTTGGGTTGTTTTGCAACTCCATAGGGATGCTATTGGGATCACATGAATAGAGAACAACAATATGGCTCCACAACCTACAGCTCATAGGGCAGGCCCTTTTCCCCACAGTCAAGACTCATACATACTTTTAATAGCCCTGAGGTCTGAAATACTGGTTTAAAACATACATAATGGGATTGTTGGTTATGATTCTACATCTTCTGCATCTTTCATAGCCTTTATGTGATTGGGAAGTTCTGTTAGCTGTAAATAAACAATGGGAATGTATAAGAGCAGAGACTGCAGTATGCAATGAAGTCTCTCCCTTAGAGGGTATGCTGACTTCCCTCCACCACCAAGGAGGAGATTTATTTTGTTATTCAAATATCCCTGATATAGAAATATGTGTATTCTTTTCATTTACCTCTGAGTTGGTAGTAACATCTTGCTGGTTTCCTTGTTGCTAATGAGGTAAAGTCTTTAATAAATGTTCATTTTACATCTGCATAAAGAGTCATGATGCTACCTTAAAAAATTATTCTTCGACTGTGGAGATAGCTCAGTGTGTAACAGCGCTTACTCTACAGGCATGGAGACCTGAATTATAATTTCCATAGCTCATGTGAAAAAGTTTGCCCCTGGTTGCACATGCCAGCAACCTCAGCATCCAAGGAAGAAGCCATGTTTCTCTTGAAGGCTGGCTAACCAGCCCACCTCGCCCCAATAGTGAGAGTCTGGTTCAATGAGATGCCCTGTTTCAAGGCAATAAGACAGAGAGTGACAGAGGAAGTGGCCTGGATATCCTTCTCCAGCATCTCCAAATACATGCACATAAACAGGCTGAGTAAACTTCTATACTCATATTTGTACAAGACATACACATGTACATTTCAAAATCTTTTATCATGAGTAAGTACAAAAACACTGAATTATATTTAACTCCTTGTTTTACCCAAACAAATCAAATTATGTACATTATTATATATGTACAATTTACCTATAAAATAATACTTAGTGATACTCCCATTAATACACACAGATACAGGGGTATACACCATTTGTTGACATGTTTGCATAATGTTCAGTTTAACATATATACCAGCATATAAATGCAGTCTCCTTATAGTACTTGCAGTGGTATACAGTGATAGAATTTTCTGTTTATTGCTTATCTGTAGTTAAATTACTCAGGAAGTAGAAGAAGCTGGATCAGAGTTTGAAACCAGGCTGTTATCCATAGTAAGTCCTTGTCTTAAAAAAAAAAGAAAGAGAAAAAGAAAAAAAAGAAAGGAAGAAAGAAAGGAAATCCATTTGCTGAAGATATTATTTGTAATAAAAGTTTTTCTGTGTGCAACTTCAAGGTTTTCACTATTATCCATAAAACATGGCACCCTTGATTTCCTGTAGAACCTCAAATTGGCTTTTTCAGTGAATTTTAGAAATACTGTGGTATAATTGATATAGGAGGTTGCATGTGGGGTTATGGGGGGGGGGGCAAGAACCCAAACAACATTTCACTGATGAGGTGAGCCTTACTGTTGCCTTTCCATATACACTCCCTTGGCCTCTTTTTATTCTCCCCTCTGCTGCCTTCCTTACATGTTAGCTAGCTCACAAGCAATTCTACTAAGAGCCTGGGGAAAAGGAGAGAATGAAATCAGGATTCTCCATTCCCTAACTCCATTGTGTTCTTGGAACCTGGCTCTTTCCTGAAGATCTATGATTTTTTCATCAGTAAATCTTCCTGCACAATATCTTCCCTTTATCTTTTTATAATTCACATCATTCCTACAGACTTACAAATGGCAAGAGCTACCCATCACCTGGTCCTGTGAAACTCTGAGAGTTTTGTAAATAATCTCTACATAAATACACTTTTGTTTGGGTTTTGAACAACTGTTAACCTCTGCATAGTCTTGAAAACTAGAAACTATAACTCCATAGTCACTTCTAAGACTGTTTTGAATATAACTATCCTTTCCAGATTTGTAACCATTGTTAAAACCAACCCAAGAACATAAACTGTCTTTAGAAAGACTGTTGGAGTCAAATGATGTCCAGGGAAACAAAGTGCTAGTTGTGGACCTGGTCCATCAGTCATGTGCTCAGTAGGTTCTCAATGAGCCCAGTTCTGATGCAAACCATTCCAGATAGTTGTAGGAAGGAAGGCCACATAGTCTCTTCTCTTTGGTGCTCAGACACATGTATAGTGCATGTTCCTGCATGCTCTGTTCTGGGAAGTGATGAATATACCAACCAGGCTTTACACACAAGGAATTGCTTTAGAAATGTAGTTCAAAGAATTTGGGGAAATATTTTGCTATCTGGCCCCAAAGAGAGTTCATCTTTGACTTGATTCAATTAAGACCATCTGATCACAAGGAACAGAAACTCAACTTAAACTGGCTTAGAATCAAGAAGAGATTAAACTGTCATGAGCAAATGGAAAGTGCAATGATCAATTTAACTTTAGCTACTGCAGAGCCCAGGAGCACTAGCTTTGTCACCAAGAGCTGTCATTTCTGTATTTTTTTTTAATTTGGTTTTTCTGTTGATTCCATGCTCAAACTCCCCGAGGGAGTCAGACCTACAGGCTTCAGCCCTGCATTTTCCAGCTGTAAGATAAACAGGAAAAGACAGAATCTTCTCTGTAAAGCCTGTTCTCATCAGCTTAATTTGGTCATCAATACATGTCTGAAACAAAGACAGTAAGTTGGCACATGGGAGAAAAAGTGGAAAACAATACTTATTAAGAACCTAATGTTTTTATGTCATGATACTAAGCATGTTTCTCATGTGCTAGTGTTATTATTGTGTCCATTTTACTGAAGAAGAAGAAAGTAAACAAATGAGTATTACACTCTGGAGCTAAGTAGAAAAACAGAATCAGAGATCTTAACCTGGGTGGTCTTGCTCTAGCCCAAAATAATAATGGTTATACTTTCTGTGATATGCCTAGTATAGTGCAGAGTTTAATGCCTTCATTTGGAACTAAAGTACAGTCAGCTTCCATACATCTCATTGGACTGGGAGTAGCAGAGTATCGTGTTCTTTCTGGTTAAAATCCCACTCCCATTCTCTATTCTGGAGTGTAGGCTGTGTGTCTAGGATGGGGGAAGCAGCAAGTTCAAAGTTACTTTTCTGCCATAAAGAATCTGTGTGTGAAGAGCCGTAAGGGCAAGAGAGCATAAAAATCTCTTAGAAAAGCTAAGGAGAGTGACAAGAAAAGTCCCAAACATGCAAGTCAGAAACAGCAAGCATTACAGGGACCAAAGAATATTTGATACTCATTGAATTCGTCAACCCTCAAATGTCAAGTCTGAGGAGCTGGCCTCGAGACTTCTTCAGGAATGAGAATAGGAAGTGCTGCAGGTGGAACCCTGGCCATGACTGTTTAATTAAAAGAAGCATGAGTTTGGATTTAATGGATACAGGAAAGGCTGAAGACAAATATTGAATTTCTAGATAGGAGGAATGACTAATACAGGGGCACAGCTGGTAAGGAAACATTTTCTTAATTGGAAAATGATGAGGTTTGTTTTGTTTTGTTTTGTTTTGTTTTTTGTATGCATTCAAGATCCAGCTTCTTACAGCACCCTGCTTTTTCCCCAACAATATTTTGGATGTAGAGAGCAAATAAGCTCCATATTTTGTAAATTAAGCATTATTGTTCAGAGTTTATGGTGGAAGAAGGTTTTACATTGTTAGCAGCAGGCAGCAATGGTGCTGACTAACCTGAGATCCATTTTCTGTTCAGAGGATGGAAGTGCATTGAACAACTAGTCCAAGTGTCAAGAGGTAAGTCATAAGAGACACCAGTGATTAGCTCACAGAATGAATTTCAGAGTCTGTTTTAAGTTGCATAAGAGAAGCAGAAGAAACAGGTTGTCTTAAAAACAAGCTTCAGAACAGCAATTCTAGCTCCACTGAGAGTCATCATGGGCTCTTGAAGAAACTCCAAAGACTAGGACCCAATCACCATCAATTGAAACAGCATCTTCGAGAGCCGGCGTCCAAACTTTTGGTGTTCTTTGAAACTACCAGGATGACTTTTCACATGCAGCCTTTATGAAAATCCTTTTTCTCTGTAATGTATATTTGTATGTACATGTATATCCATGTTTTCTATTTTATTTTAACCTGTGTTCCAATCTGATTAATTATGAATACATAGATAAGTGATTCTTGATTATGATGTGGTTATGGCCTCAATAAACCCACTGAAGATGAAAGGAATATATCAGAAATGCAGCAAAGGGGCTGGAGTGTTTAAGTCTGCTTGCTGTTCTTGCAAAGGACTCGAGTTTGGTTTCTAACACCTACATTAAGCATCTCACAACAAACTATAATTTTAGTTCCAGAGTCGAGGGCATCTTCTTTTGTCCCCTGTTAGTTCCTGCACGGGTGTGTACATGTGCATTCACACAGATACACATAAATGATAAAACTATAACTTTTTAAAATAAATATAACAAATGCAGTCACCTGTCTAAAATTTGACCTTGGTAAACACAGCTTACTCTGTGGCACCAATTGTTTCCCCTCATGGTCACATGGCTGACTGAGAGCTCAAGCTACTTGACATAATTCCAACAGAATCATTTCCATACCCTGAGCCCAGGAAAATATCCAAATTTGAAGTACTGTCTCTACTGAACGTCTATTCACTTTTGTATGTTTTTAAAGCCAAAATCGTAATTCAAGTCACTGTAAGCCAGGAACCATCTGCACTGGGCTTCTTATAATGTGTTGTACCATTTTCCCTTTACAGACTTTTTATTTTTTTAAACTTTTATTAATACATTCATTTATTCACTTTACTGTTGGGACCCAAAAGCCCCTGACATCTCAGTCTCCATCTTGTCCCTGGGCTATCATCTATTAACTAACACTCTTTCATTTCATCCACTATCTTGCTTCCGTTCCCACAATTGACTCGGGACATTTAAAATAGGGAGCTTTCTGGTCTGGACACCTTACAATGAGAATATTTCCTTCCGGACTTTTCACAATGAGGACACTCCTTTCCGGATATTTTAGGATATAGGAACATTCCTTTTACCTTACCCAAGTGATAATACCGGTTTGGCCCATGCACCTGGGCAAATACCTTTGTGTTATGTAGCTTTATAAACCCTTTGTTTCCCTAGAGTAAATTGAGACTTGATCAGAAGTTTTTGTCTTGTCTCATTCCTTTGCATGTCCTGATCCCAAATTTGTGATTGATGTTCCATTCTCTCGAGAACCCCGTTGTTTAAGTCCTGCAGGTCGGGGCACTTTACATGCCGATTGCAGCACCCCCTCTTCTCTCTATCTTCCCCTCACACAGCTCCTCTCCCAATCTCAGCTTGCCTTCTCCTCTGAGATGGGGAAGGTTCTTCCCTGGGTATCAACCAACCCTGGTGCATCAAGTCACTAGGCGCATCCTCTCCTAAAGAAGCCAGACAATGCAGTCTAGTTAGGGGAACAAGATCCACAGATAGGCTACAGAGTCAGGAACAGTCCCTGCTCCAGTTATTGGGGGACTCATATGAAGATCAAGCTGTACATCTGCTAAATATGTGCAGGGGAGCCTTGGTCCAGCCCATGCTTGCTTGGATTTTGGATGGTGGGTCAATCACTGAGAGCCTACAAGGGTCCAGGTTAGTTGACTCTGTTGGTCTTCCTGTGGAGTTCCTAGACACTTGAGGGCCTTCAATCCTTTCCTCAACTCAGCCATAAGAATCCCCAAACTTTACCTGATGTTTGGCTGTAGGACTTTGCATCTGTTTCCATAGGCTGTTGAAGGAAGCCTCTCAGAGGACAGTTATGCTAGGCTCCTGTTGGCAAGCATAACAGAGTATTATTGATTGGTCAGTGATTGGTCCATGGGATGGGTCTCAAGTCTGGCAAGTCATTGGCTAGCCATTTCCTGACTCTCTGGTTCATCTTTCTCCCTGAACATCTTGTGACCAGGACACATTTGGGGTTGAAGGTTTTGTAGTTGGGTTGCTGTCCTTATCCCTCCACTGGGAGTCCTGCCTGATTACAGGAGGTGGCCTCTTTAGGCTCCATATCCTCCACTGCTGGAAGTCTCAGCTAGGATTACCCCCGTGGACTTCCTAGAGTCTGCCCCATCCCAGGTCTCTGAAAAGTCTTAGAGATGATGATCTGCTCCCCTGTATGCCTATTTCAATTTTCTTTCCTCTGGCTCTCCCTATACCTGATCTCACTCCTTGTTGATTTCCCCATTCCATCTTTTACCCAGCTCCCTACCTCTACCTAACGCTCATGTCTATTCTATTTCCCCTCCTGAATGAGATTCAAGCATCCCATTTGCCCACAAAATTGATGATGTCCTTCTTTTTAATAGTTAAATAGTAATCCATTATGTAAATGAACTATATTTTCTATATGTACTCTTCAGCAAACATAGGGGATATTTCTAGTCTCTGGCTATTACAAATAAAGCTGTTATGATTATAGTTGAGCAAGTGACCTTGTGGTATGATGGAGCATCTTTTGGGTATATGTCCAGGATTGGTATAGCTGTGTTTTGGGATAGAGCTATTCCAAATTTTCTGAGAAACTGCCAAATTGATTTCAAGAGTGGTTGTGAAGTGTGCTGTTTTACAAATTCCTTTCTTAGCCTGTTTATCATTTTTTATAAAGGAGGACTGATTTTTTTAACTTAATTTTGTATCCAGCCAAGGTTGCAGTTTCTGAAGGTGTTTGTCAGCTATAGTTCTGTAGTAGAAGTTCTGAGGTCACTTATGTATACTATCAGATATTTGACTTCTTCCTTTTCAATTTGTATCTCTTTGATCTCCTTCAGTTGTCTTATTACTCCAGCTAGGATTTCAATTACTATATTGGAGGGGGGGGGAAGGAAGAGGGATAGGGGGAGAGGGAGAGGGAGGAGGGAGAGGGAGAGGGAGAGGGAGTTTTGTTTTTGCTGAGGTGTGGTTTTTTTTTTTTTTATGTAGCAGAATGGTGAATTCTGCTATCGGTTACACTCTGTTAGCCTATGTCTTTTTAATTGGGAAATTGAGTCAATTGATGTTGAAAGATATGATCAATGATTGTTAATTCCTGACATTTTGATGTCAGTGGTAGTACTGTGTGTGGGTAGTACTGTGAATATTGTGTGTTTGTTTCTTTCCTTTTAATTTTGCTGGTGTGGAAGTATTTATTTCTTGTGTTTTCTTGGATGTATATACCTTTCTTTTGTTGGACTTTTCCATCTATTATCATCTGTAGGGATGGATTAGTGGGAAAGATACTGTTTTAATTTGGTTTTGTCGTGGAATATTTTGTTTTCTCCATCTATGGTGATTGAAAGTTTTGCTAGGTATGATAGTTTGGACTCGAATCTGTGATCTCTTAAAGACTACGTGACATCTGCCCAGGCCCTTCTGGTTTTTAAAGTCTTTGTTGAGAAATCTGGTGTAATTCTAATAGGTATGCCTTTATATGTTACTTGTCCTTTATTCCTTGCAGCTTTTAATATTCTTTCTTTGTTCTGGGCATCTTGTGTTTTGATTATTATGTGGTTGGAGGATTTTCATTTTTGGTCCAAACTGTTTAATATTCTGTAAGCTTTTTGTACATTTATAGGCATTTCTTTCTTTAGTTGAGGGAAATTTTCTTCTATGACTTTGTTGAAGATATTTCCTGGGTCTTCAATCTGGAAATATTCTCCTTCTTCTATTCCTATTATTCTTATGTTTGGTCTTTTCAGAGTGTTTCAAATTTTCTGGGTGTTTTGTGTCATGAACATTTTAGATTTTGCATGTTTTTGACCAATATATTTATTTCTTTTATCATATTTTTTAAGTCTGAGAATCTCTCTTCCATCTGTTACATTCTGTTAATGATACTTGTCTCTGTAGGTCAGATTCTCTTTCCTAGGTTTTTCATCTCCAGGATTGCTTCAGTTTGTGTTTTCATTATTGCTTCTATTTCCATTTTCACGTCTTATACATTTTTATTGATTTCCTTCACCTGTTTAATTGTATTTTCCTGTATTTCTTTATATTTATTAATTTCCTCTTTAAGGGTCTCTGCCTGTTTGTTTGTATTTTCCTTTATTTCTTTAAGGGATTTATTCATTTCCTCTTCAAAAGCCTCTATCATCTTCACAAGATTAGATTTAAGGCTATTTTCTTGTGTGCCAGTTGCATTAGAGTATCCAGGGCTTGCTGTAATAGGATAGCTGGGTTCTGTTGATGCCTTATTGCCCTGGCTTATATTGATTGTGCTCTTATGCTAGCCTTTAGCCATCTGATTGTCCCTGGTATGGACAGTCCTGGTAGTTCCTGATGGCAGCAGGCCTCTGGAGTTGCAGGTAGGGCTGGTAGCCTCTTACATTATAGCAGGCCTGGTTGTCCCTGATGGCAGTAGGCTTTCAGAAATGCAAACAGAGCTGATGGTTCCTTATAGCTGCAAGGCTTTGGAATTGCAGGTAGAGGTGTAGACTGGAAGATGGAACATGATGCAGGGGGGACAGAGAAGACTTCCACTGCTGCTGGACTTTGTTGGGGTGTGCTTGGGGTGTGGGGCTCTCACATGCTTGTTCCTGGTGGCTGCAGGTCTCCAGAGTAGAGATTTATTTTAAATTATGTATATTTGCATGTTGTGTACCACATATGCAGGTGCTCATGAAGGCTGGAGGAGGGGATCAGATACCCGAGAAATGGGGTTGTAGGCAGTGTGAGCCACCTAATGTAGATATTGGGAATCAAACTGAGGTTCTCTAGAAGGGCAGCATGTGCCGTGAACCACTGAACTAGTTTTTTCTAGCCTATGAGTTTTATCTTCATACAAAGGTTGAAAAGGTAGAAGACATATTCACTGGTTCTACTGATATGAAAAATAAGTTGATGAATCATAGAAGAAGATAGGCATTCTATGCAAGAGGTAGGATATTAATATAGGACTAAGGGTATCTGGGCAATGGTGGCACACGCCTTTAATCCCAGCACTTGGGAGGCAGAAGCAGGTGGATTTCTGAGTTTGAGGCCAGTCTGGTGTAGAGTGAGTTCCAGGACAGCCAGGGCTACACAGAGAAACTATGTCTAGAAAAAAAAAAAGGATTAAGTGATATCACAAATCATTTAGTTCATTGTCACCCTGATATAAAACAACCAAGTCACAACCACTTCAAAGCTACAGTTTACAAGGGTACATTGAAAGTTTAGAAGTTGTAGCCAAGAAATTTAGGTTACACAATATGGTCTTACACAAATTGCAAGTTTGGTAGGAGTAGGGGATATTCCCCGTGGTTCAACAGAATTCTGGGAAGACTCAAATAATTCACCAAAAGCTTCTGTAATCACAGTTATGGCTTATTTCAATGAAAGGATAATTATTAAAATCATCTGAGAGGGGACATACACATGAATGACCAGAGAAAGTAGCCAATGCAGAAAATCCAGTCCCTTCTGTGGAGTCCAGACATCCCTTTGCTGGAGTCAATGTGTGACATTTGCATAAATCCTGCCAATGAGAGAAGCTCACCTGAGCTTTAGTATCCAGAGTGGTGGTGTTGTCTTTTAAAGTGAGACAGGGCCTTACTTTTTAGCTTTGACTTGCCTTGAAATTGGTTATGTAGATGAGGCTAGCTTCAAAATCACAGAGATATACCTACCTCTTCCTCTCAAGTACTGGGGGCTGTGATTAAACATCTGCCCCACCATGCCCATTTGATAGCCAGTTTTTACCGAGGCTCAGTCAGGTACTTCTCACATGAGTAATCTTATTTTGATCCCTTCCATATATGCCTGTTAATACACCACCCCAAACATATAATAAATCATATTAAAATGTTGTTTATGATAGTATATTATAATTGTATTTTACTATGCGCATATACGTTTGTGAGCACACAAGCCAACGTCCAGCCTCAACATGAGGAGGGTCTGGAGAAAGTGAGGAAAGAGAGCTGCACTGATTCAATAAGGACTTGGAGTCAGTAGTGGATGCAAGCTGTCAGTTCCAGTGCTCTCTCTTTTCTTGAGGAGTCTCATCATTCTTCCTTCTTCTCCTTTCTGACCAGAAAGCCTGAACCCAGTCTTGTAAATTAAAATTACATCATAAAGGCTTTGATAATTGTTAATGATTCTTTAGAAATTCTTACTTTTACATAAGTTTTAAGCCCTATATCAGTAGCTCCAATCCCCACTTCCTTAAAACAGAAGCTAAACACAAACAAAAAGCACGTTTCCTTATAGTTTTTACATAGCCTGTTCTTCATGGGTTGTTGGCCATAGCTCTTGTGGTTTCCTGGTACAGCAGACAGGAGTCTTTAGGAACTATTTTCATGTAAGAACAGAAAGGTGACAGACTACTAGGGCTAAAATGATTTCATACAAAGTTTTAAAATTTATGCAAATAAAGCAACAGCTAGCACTCTCTAATATCATTCTAGGCTTTGCCATCTCCAGTTCTTCAAGTAGCCAGGAGAAATGAAGTACTTAATTTTTATATGCTTGTAAATCATCTTTTAATTCTCTAATTTTTGTTTTCTCATCCTAGCGATTCCATAGCCTCGTGTGCTCTCCTCCTAATATTATTTCTACAATATATACAAGCCTTTCTGCTATAAGATAAACCCATCTATCTTTTACTTGTTTTCTACAAATTCCTTCTTTTTTTGTTTGTATTTTGTAGATTTCTTTTCCTATCCATGCCTTTTCTGTTTGTGACCGATTAAGCTCTCCATCCTTGATGTTCCCAAGTTCACCCTGGCTAATTAATGCAGTAGCCATTGAACCAGAGTGTACATGTGCCTCCTCATAATTCCAAATTCAAGGCTGAGTCTGGCAATGAACTATTTCTATAAAGGACCATATAGGCTATTATGGCTCTTGTGGTTATGTTGTCTAGATCCTTTCACATGACCCTAAAGGCCAAATGGAAAGTCTCTTCCTCATCCTCCACTTCATGACCACTTCCATTCCTCATTCTTGAGAACCCTATTTGTTTTATTTGTTATGGTACGACCAGCTCTGAGTAATGGAGGAAGTATATTCCCTGGAAAGAAAGACTGAAAGTAAAAGAGTAGAAACAGCAGACCGTTGTCAGGCCAACAGCAGTCATCAGCACATGTGGGGATCAATGGCCTGGAAATGCTCCAAGGGCAGGAACTGTGTCACATCTCCCCTTATACAGACATGCCAGACCTGGCACCCACATACTTGTATGTATGTGCATATGTGTGTGCAAGGGCATGTGTACATGTGTGTAGAGGTCCTAGGAAAACTGAGGGTGTCATTTTCAAGAATGCTGTTCCCTTTTGTTAAGTCAAGGTCTCTTGTTGATCTGGAACTCATCTACTTGGCAGGAACAGCTGGCCAGATGGTCCTAGAGATCCATCTGTCATGCCTCCCTAGTGTTGGTATTACCAATACGTTCAGCGGTTGGTTGTACATGGTTTCTTGAAATGAAATGCAGACTCTACTGGTTGTGAGGTGAGCACTTTACAAACTGCATTATCATCTCTCCAGCCTACATATATCAAACTCCTATCAAGTATGATGCCTAGACTGAAGGCTTTCATATGTATTTTATTATTCAGTCCTGGGTCATATCATTGAATCCTGTGTGGCAAGCACTGTATTTTTCTGAATAGTACATGATGTAATGAGAGCTCGAGTAATTTGGCAAAGACTCATAGGCGTTAATAGATTCAAATTCCAGTCTTTGTGGGACAACCTCCAAATTTTTTACTTGTAAACATGGGATTTATCTTCTAGGTAGTAAAGTTTGGTGAAATAATCCAGACCAAATATTGCAATAAGAAAATATATTTGAGAGATCGAGGGAGTGACTTAGCAGGTGAGAGTGCTTGCTATGCAAGTTCAAGTCCCCAGCCCTCACATAAAAGTCCGTAATCTTGGCTCTGATAAGGGAGGGATAGGAGGGTTGCTAGGGTTTGTTGGTTGATAACTTTGCTTCAGGTTCATTAACAGATTCTGTCTCAAGGGAATAAAGTTGGGTGTGATAGAACAGGATATACTTCTCTGACCTCTGTGCATATGATACACTACATACATACTCACATAAATTCATATATATATATGAATTTATGT
>JADRCC010147967.1:0-12963 GCA_019843855.1 Hylomyscus alleni
GGGGGGGGGGGGGGGATAGGGATTTGTTCTTGTTTTTTTTTTTTTTTGGAGGGGAAACTGGGAAAGGAGTAATCATATGACATGTAAATAAAGAAAATATCTAATAAAAATAAAAAAAAGAACAGTATCTTACGTTTCACAAGTTTTCATAGTAGTGACTTGGATGGGCACATTTATATTGTGATTATGTATGCTTATGTACACATTTCTTATAGTGATCTTGGTCTCTGTACTTGGCATATCCATCAAATTAATCTACTCAATCTTACAGTAAATGTAAACATGCTATTCTTCTATGGAACTGAATGATTGACTATTTCTATGGCTGTGAAGTATGTGTCAATTTTTAATAAAATTTGATATCACACACACACACACATATATATATATATATATATATATATATAGTTGCATACCTAGGTGTACACAATTTAATTATGACAGTTCACTTTGAAATATGTATGGATATGACTGTCACTTCTCATTATTCTTGCTTTTTTGAAGGACCCTGTATCATCTATAATCTTGCCTCCTTTTCTTGACTTGTCCCCTTGTTTGTGTGCCTTTTTGATCTTGTTCCATTGCTTTCAGTGGAGTGGGTTGTTTTAAGAGGGGAGACCAGGAAAGGGAGACCAGGAAAAGGAGATCATTCAAAATATAAATAAAGAAGATATCTAATAAAAAAGAAAAAATAAATTCCTCAAGTTGTAGTGACTTTCAAAGTAGCAAACGCACGGAATACATGGTGAGCTGAGTTAATTTGATAGAGCATGGGAATGGCAGGGTACATAGCGGCCATTTTATAGTTAGGGAATGATTTGTTGAGAAAGGATTCAGGGAGGGTTTGAATTATGATTCAAGTTATAGTGATTAGAATTTGGTTGTGTCAAAGACAACTAGACATTCCAGGCATTGAGGATCATAGTCAGGGCTGAATGATTAGTTTTGTTCAGAGAACTATAGGGTAATAAGATATTTGAGAATTCATGAATTAAATGTGCTCCGGAATATTGGAGTGACTTGAAATTTAAGCATTTGTTCATTCATGTTTACTTTGTTTTCTGACCTACTGTAAGAGTTATGTGGATGAATCAGAGGGAGGGGAAGTCACATACAAAACCATTGCATTGTTAAAGAGATCACTGTTGTGGTTAAAGAGAGAACCCTACCTAGTCTGTGTAAGAATTAGTCATGAAATTAGATTTGGGAAGAACAAATGGGTGCAAATAATAAAGCAGGAAAGGAAGGGCATCCTTTTTAATTTAATTAAATACTGTAAGTGATAGTTCAGAGGTTCCTATTAGGCTAGCTCTAGTCTTCAAAAGAGAAGGGCTGTGCCATTTTCAAGTGGAGAGTTAGGATAGCTTGGTCAACCACGCACAGTGGAAACCCTGTAGAACATGGTTTGTAGTGTGCTGCCAGGTCTATGTGCTGTGTGCCTGGCTGGATGTCTCATATACCTAGTTTTCTTTTTCTCCACTAAGCTATTACGTGCGAGGGCATGCATGCTATTGTGTTAGTGAGTGGACACTTGGTTGAAAGAAAAAGGCCCATCCTATCAAGTCCTCTGTCTTCTAAAATGGTTAAGTACTCTAGCCTTTCTTTTTCCCTTTTCTCTACTGATTTATGGTTTCTGATGGTGCTAAGAAATACATACAGATATGTATAACCCTCTCTTTCTTTAGTTATCTGAACTTGAAAATTGGATAATTGGCCTTCTCACATTTCTCATTCATAGTTATATTCTTACCATGTATTACTTTCATACCAAACTTCTGTTTAGTTTTTCCTTTCATCTTTTACTAGCTCCTGAAGCTAGGGATGATAAAACGCATTTTAACTTTTGATTCCTAGCGCATAATACTTAATAGAGAAGATACTTTGTAATGATTTCTTTAAGATTAATTTTTACTTTCAGTTATGCATGTGTTTCTCTGTGTATTTATGTACACACGAATGTAGTGCCTGTGGAGGCTAGAAGCGGGATATCAGATCTCCTGGAACTGGAGTTATAGGTGGTTGTGAATCACCTGGCATGGATCCTGAGAACTAAACCTAGATCCTGAGCAAGAGCAGTACCTGTTCTTAGGTGCCAAACCATCTCTCTTGCCCACGATACTTTCTTATATTAAATTGGCCTGATCAACTGCAGCCTGGATTCTCATCTTGTTTATGTTATGGAGTTGTCTCTTGTGTACTCTATCCAATTTTGTCTACAGAGGAAAACTCATAGGCTTCTTTGGAGTCTTTCTTAATCTAGGTAACCTATATCTACTCTGTCTTGCCTCCAAATGACACGGTAATCCTCCGTAGGCATAATGTCCATTTTCTACCATGTACAAGGTGACGATGCATATAGATTGAAGTATAACTAGTGATTGAGGCAAGGAATTCAGAGCAGCAGTATACACATTCATGTGTATAAATGAAAACTCAGGAAAACAAGGATCCCCCTGGTTACCCAACAAGGAGTCTACTACTTCAGGTAGAAATCAGAATAAGCCGAACTAGTTTTTGTCACTATTGTGACTAGAATTCTGATATCCAGGTGTCCTTTCTCCTACAGCAACAAGGCAGCCTTTCTTTACCAGGAAGTTTGGAGAAGAAACTAGAACTGCTTGAAACTTCTTAGTGAGCTAAGTCTGGAGGAGAAAGAGCTATTGCTTTAGTGACTCCTTGTAACTCCCAGTCATATTAGATGACTGAAATTTATTCTCTTAGTAAGGGGAAAAGTATTTATAGACTAGGTGGACACCCTACTGAACAGTAGATCACAGAATCTATTTCCCTTATCTATATGTAACTGTATTCTTTGACCAAGAAATCAAAATTCCCTCCGTCCTCCATCCCCCAGTAGTCATTGTTGTTATACTTTTTTCTTGTATGAGTATTAGATTTCAAATATGAGATGATATTATGTGGTATTTACAGTTCTGTGAAAAACATCATCCATAGCATGTCCTCCAGATTTATCCATGTAGCAAAAGACAAGATTCCTTACTACCTTTTAAAGGCTGAATGATATTTAAATGTGTATTATCACATTTTCTCCATCCATCCATCCATCCATCCATCCATCCATCCATCCATAAATACTTAGGCTGTTTCTGTTTCTTGGCTCTTATTAACAGTTTTGTAAGGAACACGAAAAGATAGATATCCTTTAAATACATTGATTTCAGTTCCCTTAGTTATAAACCCAAACATAGGAACATTGTGTTGTACTATAGGTTTGTTTCATTTTGTGTTTGAAGTTTCTGGAAATGTAAGCAGTAGGCTTATGCATTCTAGGCAGTCACTCCATTGACCTATATACACCACAGCCCTGTATAATAAGTAGGTTTTTTTTTATTCTAAAAACAAAGCAAACAAACCCCTCCCTACTGTTTTTTACAAGACTGTCCTATTTGCTTATTTATTGACAATGTATAAGTATTGGTTTTTCCTGTATAAGATTTGTATCTATTCTAACAGATACAAGATAGCATCTTATTGTGATTTTGATATACTTTACCTATGATCAGAAATACCAATCATTTTCTCATGGATAACTTGTCAATTTGTATGTCTTCATTTGAAAACTATTTTAATTCTTTGCCCATTTAAAATCAGATAGCTTTCTTAATATTATATTGTAAAAGTTTCTTATATTTTGGGCATTTATTAGTCCCTTATCAGATGTATAGTTTGCATACATTTTCTTCAATTCTACGGGTTGTCCTTCCACTCTGCTATATATATATTTTTTTTGCCTATCACACATTTGAAGAATCAACATTAAAATGAAATAAAGAAGAATTGGACTTTGTTGTGCAGAAAACTTTTAGCTTGATGTCATCTTATTTGTCTATTTTTGCTTGAGTTGTTTGCACTGTTAGGGTCATATTCAGAAAAAAACCTCACCATCCAAAATAGTGTTGTGGTACTTGCCCCTGTGCTTTCTTCTATTAGTTTTATAATTTCATATTTTATGTTAAATATTTAGATCTTTTTTATTTATCTTGAATTGTTTTGTACTTTTATTTCTTTGGGAGAATTATATACATATATACAATAAAATATATCTACCTCTCATTTCTCCCAAGCATCCTCCATGTCCCCCTCAACAGCACCCCTCCCAAGTTCATGTCTTTTTTTTTTTAATTGTTTTGATCCAGTTAATACAGCCTTTAGGCTCAGAGGGAAAACCACTGTGGGCCACACTCTCAAAAAGGAACATTCTCCTTCCCCCAGAAGCTATCAACTGCCACTCACTCCCTAGTAAGACATGAAGCTTGGGGCTCATGTACTCCACACTTATGACTAGCTTAATTTTGTATTGGTCTTGTATAGATAACCTCAGTTGCTATGAGTTCATGAGTGTGATAGCCATACCATGTCCAGAAGTCAGCAGTTCATAGCAGTCTCCCAATCCTCTGGCTTTTACATTCTTTTTGCCCCTTTTTGTTTGCTATTGCCTAAGCCTCGGTCAGGAGAATTTTTATATGTGGCATATGGTATAGATCTAATTTCATTCTTTTTGCACATGGGTATCCAGTTTTCTTTAAACTATTTTTGAAGGCTATTATTCATTCCTCACTGTGTACTCTTAGGCTCTTTGTAAAAAATAATAACCAACAATCAGTTGACCGTAAATGTGTGAGTTTATTCTTGGTGTTATGTTCTCTTCTATTAGTTAATGTGTTTATATTTATGATCACAGCATGCTGCTTTTATTGTGGTTGCTTTATAATATGTTTTGATTTCAGAGAGCACAGTGTTTCCAGCTTTATTCCTCTTGTTCACCATCACTTTGGCTATTTGCTTGTTTGTTTTTCTTCCATACACATTTAAGAATTGTTTTTTTCTATTTCTATGAAAAATGACATTACAGTTTTCATAGAGATTACATTCAATCCGCAGCTACCTTAGAATAGTATGAACATTTTCTCAACGTGAGTTCTCCCAGTTTTTGAACTTGAGATAACTTTCCATTTATTTTACCTTTGTCCATCCGTCTCTCATATTTTCAGTCTATAAGCTGTGGTAATTAATCTTCACGGCCAGCTTGAATGGATTTAGACTCGCTCAGGAGTATTTGTGAGCATTTTTCCAGAGAGTTTGACTGTGGAGAGAAGACCTATCATAAACGTAGGGACGCTATTTCATGGGCTGGTGTACTGGGCTGAATAAGAAGGAAAAGGTGAGCTGAGCACCAGCATTCATTGTTCTGCTTCCTGAATGCAGACAGAATGTGGCCAGGTTCCTCTCAAATCTGCCCCCACATCTAGAGCTGCTAATCACCACCATGCATTTCCCATCATGACGGCTGGACCAGCAAACTGTAAGTCACAATAACCCCTTATTAGACTTTTATGGAGTCTTTTTTCACAACAAGAATAACTATAATTAATACATAGCCTTTTATCTCCTTGGTTAAATTTGTACATATTTTTAAATTTACTATTAAAATAAGATTGTTTTTTAAAAACATACTAAAATATATTTAAAATATTATTTTATTGTTCCTAATTATATATGTGTTTTTCCTGGATGTATATTTGTGCACCACATCCATGCCTGATGCCTTGAGAGGTCAAGAGGGCAGGGTGTCAGATCCCTTGGGACTGAGTTTACAGCTGGTTCTGAGCCATCATGTGGGTGCTAGGAAAGCTTAGGTCCTCTGTGAGAGCAACCTGTGCTCTTAATGGTTAAGCCATCCCTCACCCCTAATTCTTTTAATGTGTTTCTAAATATGGTTTTGCCAATAGTTTTTTGAAGACTTTAATAGTTATATTTAATAGAAATATTTCCTTGTGATTTTTGTGTGTGTGTGTGGTTTCTTGGGCCATAGTGATATATGTCCATCTTTGAGTAATTTTTCAGTTGGGGATTTTTATTATTGTGCTTAATGTTTTTACTTAATACTTTTTACTTATGTTCAGATTTTCTATTCTTTCACAGTTTGTTCTTGGTTTGGTTTATATCTTTAGGGATTAAGTTTCTTCTAAGTTATCACTTTTGTTAAAATAGCATTATCCATGGATAACTCTTCTGATCCTCTATGTTTTGGTGATATCAATTGTGTGATGTTTTTAGTTTCCAATCTTATTTAAATAGCCTTTTTCTTCATTAGTTGAGGTAGGGGTTTGCCTATTTTTTTCTCTTCCAAAACCAAATCTTTTCATTGTCTTTATTTTATTTTTAATTTTTAATAACATTGCATTTGTTTATGATCTCATCTTTATTCTTCTACTAAGTTTTGATTAAGTTTGTTCTATGCTAGACATTTAAAGTATAAATGTATATTGCTTATATGTGCTCTTTGTTCATTTTGATATGTTAATGTATTACTAATAACTTTACTGATGGGGTTGCTTTTTTTTTAATGGTTTGGTATTTTTTCTTTTTTTCTTTTTTCTTTTTTTTTGGTTTTTCGAGACAGGGTTTCTCTCATAGCCCTGGCTGTCCTGGAACTCACTCTGTAGACCAGGCTGGCCTCGAACTCAGAAATCCGCCTACCTCTGCCTCCCAAGTGCTGGGATTACACCACCACTGCCTGGCATGGTTTAATATTTTTGTTTTCCCATTTTGTTGTCCTTGTGGTTTTCCCCCAGGAGTTGGATTCTCTTAGAGAGTCTAGGCTGTCCTTGAATTCATGGCAGTCCTCCAGCCTTCTAGGTGCTGGGATTGTAGGTGTGTATGGCACCATGCCTGGCTCCCATTTTCTTCTGACTAACGCATTTTTATTTCTTTTTAAATGTCTTCTGTGGTCCATTTACTGTTTAGGAATATTTATTTAATGTCCCACTATTTGTGTATTTTCCAAGATTCTGTTAATAATTTTTAGTTTCATTACATTATGATCTAATTTAAGATTATTTTCTACCCACCTGCTCTTATCTTTTGATGTTTGATTTTTAGCCTGAAGTTTGATAACTTATTCTTTTTTCCCCTGCTCTGGACCTTCCATTCTTTGATTTAACTGGCTTTTGTTTAGAACATTCTGTCTCTGAAACTATTTTCTTGCTGTCCAGTTTTATTTTGTTTTGATTAAAGTTTCTTTGGTATTCTGTTCCTATGCAGGAAAAGGACCTCTTAACAAGCATTATGACATAAATATTTATTTCCTCCAAACTTCCTATGCTGAAGCATAATTCTCCAGTTGACACACTTAAGCAGTAGGGTTCTGGGAGGTGACTTTATTATGTACATTTTATGAGTAGGACTTAGAACCCTTATAGAAAGAAGACCCAGGGAGAAGTTGCTGTCTGTGAGCAACTGACACCAGACATCTGCTGGTACCTTTATCTGAAAATTCACAGTGAACAGAATTGTAAGAAATCAGTTTGTCTCGCTATTATGTGTATCGTTATCTTGTTAATTATTGCTTATTATTATCTACTTTATGATAGTTTATAGTAAGGCTCTATATAGTAGGCATTTCTTAAAGTACTTCCAGGGAGAACACTTACTTGATCACCTATCTATATGCTCCTAAGCCAGAGAATATTTGTCAGATGGACAATACTGGAATGGACATTTCTAGTTGACAAAGATATTTCAGTTTTGAAAAGTCATCCCAGGCATAGTTAATAGATTTTCCTGATATTCAGCTGTACTAAAGGGACAGACTTCACCACTGTCCCCAAATTGAGAAATGACTTTTACCATGAATTCAGAATTTTCTCCTTAAAATCTGGGTCCTGGTGGCACAGAGTGTCCCCATGTTTTGAACTCATGTATTAACCAAATGTTTGAGTGAAATAACAGAAGAGGAAATGATATCTTAGCTTTCTCGTATCTGGAAATGAGAAGCCTTTTCTGTGTCTTTGAAGGCAAACAGCCTTGGTTGGTCATATTCTGTCTGCTCTATCTAGTGTCTTCGGCAAGTAAACGTCTCTTTAAATTTAGAACTAAATTCATTTTATCTTTTATCTAAAAATGCAACAGTTGTGCATAGGTAAAGCAATCTTGCTGTGAAAGTACCCAATAATCTAGTGTGCTCTCACTAGATGCTTATTGTATTTTCCTTCTTGATGTTCTTAATTCTGAACCATTTGACTGACCAAGGTATGATGCACTCATATCAGTTCCAGAAGCTTACAGTTGCTAGATATGGAATCATGTCACGAATTACCTGCTAAATGATTTTCATTGTAATTAATAACAGTCCTTAGAAAAGCCCATATTCTCCCAGGTATCTAAGCAAGGAAATTGAGAAGCTACCTACTTAGTAGCTGTCATACTGACTGAAAATGGTGAGAACATTTAGAGTCATACCTTTATTCATAGAGACACACTACATTGGCAGTTTGCAAACTTGCTTTCATCAGCAATGACCTTGGGTTATGAATTAGTTATTTTTCACAGTCTTGTGACAAAATACCAACGTAAGGGAGAGAAGAAGGGCTTCTTTTCAATCATAGTTTCAAATGATGTAAGTTCACGATGATGGAACTAACTCAACTGTGGAGGTAGGATGGAACCAGCTCATCTGTAGATGTAGGAACTTGAGGGGTTTGTTTGTTTGTTTTCCCACATCTCTGAGGACCAGAAAGCAGGGAGAAAAGGAAGTAGGACTTGACTGTAAATACCAAAGCCTGCCCCAGTGACCTATTTCCTACATGTATGCCTGAAGAGGCAGAGGTTTTACAGCCTCATAAAACAGTACCACTAGCTAGGACCCAAGGTGTTGAGATACATGAGTCTACAGGAGACATTTTACATCCAAACAATAATAGATCTCGAAAACAATTAATCAGATGTATGGCCTTCATCTTGAATAACCATGTCTGAGGATGAAGAGACTTATCCTCTTGTATTGAATGTTGTGCCTGAGGCACATATCCTTTGATAACCCTCTCCTTCCTGTCCTGTTCCATCACCTTTGTCTTATTAAGCCACAGTGATTTGAAGTATGAGGTTCTGGTACCTGAATTATGTAGTTACTGGATTTTTAAGAATAAAGTATTTCTTTGCTTTCTCCCAGTTTTATCTCTGGGATGTTTCTTTCCCGACGATAGTCAATAGTGTGTGACTTAGAATCTCAAGAAACACTAGCTATGTCTTTGGTATACATTCTGTGCACTGTACATCCAAAAGCAGTATTTGATGGTTTTAGATTTTTGACAGAAATGATTTTAATATGATATATTCTTGTTAGAACTATTAGATTAAATTATTCCATTTATTTTTTTTTTCAACAAACATTTCATCCTTGTTATGTTCTTGGGCTATGGTTATGTCCATTTGAAATTTGGCTCTCTGTCCTGTTGGGATTCATAATCTAGTGAGATAGATGATAAAAAAATGATAGTTTTTGTAAAGAAAAATGAATCACTTCAAATTTTGCCTATGTTAGGATATTGCCAGATTATAACAGCTTCCTCTGGTAACCACTTTTACAAAGTTAGCACTCGGAAGATGGCCTTAGGGGAGGAGCTCTCTGCAGGCTCCCTTTCCTTTCCATCATTTGTGCTATTTCTTGTATGGCTGTGGCAGCCTTGATCGAATTGGAGCTTAAGGGTGTGGCCAAGTGGGTAGTAGTGAAAGCTAGTTAGAAATGAAATCATTTTGGAGAGTAAGCCTCATGTGATTTCAGAGTGATTTTACCTTTTATTCTCTCAAATGGTGCAACATGTAGTGTCTTATACTAAGAGCAGTGAGGATTGACATATTAAAATATATACTAACTCTGCTATGTTTATGAAAATTGTATGAAAAGCATTCTCCTTGGGTGCTTTTAGTTCTGTGGCATTAAGACCATAGAGTAAATTCTTTTGACATTGGTTTTGAAGAAGGAGCTCATAAGTTGGAAAGAAACAGTTTTTACCATGGAGTAAATATATTTGAGTTTAAATTTTAACTATAACTGTGGTTTGACCATAAATTAAGACAGCCTCTTTAACAACAAGAATTAAAGCAGCTCCCATCGATTCAACTGATTCATAAGTGCTGGTCATAAATAAATATTCTTGGAGTTTTAACTTGTTGAAGCCAGTTTCTTTAGTGTCAGTGTATTACTGTTAAAATGCATAGAGTGATAAAATATTTTCAGACTTTGAACTGGTAATCCTGTTTCTTTAGTAGTCTGTACTAAGTAAATAAAACTGAAATCCCAATAAACCATAATGCACAGTCGCTTTGTCCAACAGTTTAACAAGAAGGAAATGATTAGCTAAGGTTTGGAATACTTGCGTAATGAAATAACATGGAGCCTTTCAAATATCGTTAAAGAATATTAACCATGCAGGAATATGTTTCTACAGTTCAACTGAAAAAAACCAAAACAAAGCAAAAAAACAAACTATATAAAAGCCAGTGCTGGGAATTAAACCTAGGTCTTCACATGTATTCGGCAAGCAATTTCCCACCCTGACTATATCTCCTGCCTGCTTCTGGAGACAACATCTCCACTATAAGTCTTGCTGTTCTTCGTGCTGGAAGATTTATATTTTCTTCTGTCTAGTTTTCTGTATGACAAAATATACATAGACAACATGAATTAAATTCATACGGAACAAACATGTTCTATACGCATTTCAGCCTTTGCCTCAGTGAGACAATTTTGACTATTATCCAATCCATTTCTCTTAATATGATATACCTTTTTTCAGAGTTTTATCTTTAAAACATATTTTCTTTGTAGTGAGTTTTTAATCTTCTAATATTTATTTTGATTTTTTTGGCATGATTTTATCTTTGTTGGTTCTGGTTTCAAGGTATTCCCCTTAAAATAACGACAATTTCATTCCCCATTGCAAGACTAATTTTCAGGGGTAAAGTGCTTGCCTAGCACATTGCAAGGCCTTGGATTCAGTGCCTAATACTACCTCCTCCATACAAAGATCATGTTCTCATTACCAGCTGTGCTAATCTATTATTTGCCATATGCATTAAAATTCTACCTTAGTGAGTAAGGAAGGTGGCAGTATATCCCAAATTAAAGATCTATATTTATTTCTTTTAAAACTCTATGATCTAGTTTTCTCTAACTGAATCTTATCTTCCCGAACATATTCATGATGAAAAGAGAGCTAACTTTCATTGAATTTGTCTTTGAGCTAGACACTTTCATGTATTGTACAGTTTTGCAGTTTATTACAAAAACTTTTTTAAATAAAACCATCATTTGGAAATTGTACTCTTGCATTAGAAAATTACATGTGTGTAATTTCCCACAGAAAGCAATTTGAATTTAACTTAATTCTAATAGCTTATTTCTAATGATTAAATTCTTTATGGCTAATTAATTTTGCCATTGCTTCCATTCCTTCCATCCAAGAAGAGATACTTTTATGGTCTCTACTCCCTCCTTCCTTTCTTGCTTGCCTCCTGCTTCTTTGATCCTGGATGCCAGCACTCTGCTACAGAGTTGTATTCCCAGCTCTCTTTCATACTTTGTTTTCTGAAGGGTTTTCACTAAATTAGCCAAACTGTTCTTGAACTTACTGTAGCCCAGGCAGGCCTTGAGCTTGCAGTAGCCTTAGCCGTTTGAGTAGCTGAAATGATGATGCTTGTGCCACCAGGCCTGACAAATTGTGCTGTCATCTGTTATGGCTGTGGTTAAGTAGGTTCCTCTCATTCCTAGACCATATACTAGTCTCTATTTTACCATGGACCTAGCAGTTCAGTTGGAGACCTTTTTAAACCCAAGCATTTAAATACACATAGGAAGTTGTATTAGAGATTGTTGATACAGCTACCTGCGAGTGCGTATGTGCATGCATGCGTGCGTGTATGTGTTTTCCTTCTTTCTCTTACCTTCCTAGGGTCTCTTTGTTTGGCTTCTGTTTGATTTGTTTACAGAGATGCAAGCTTTGAAGCAGACAGCTATATAGGACTACTAAAGAGAAGGGTAGAACAAGTGGGCTGCTTTATAGGTAAGCATGTATTCTCGGTCTCAGCCAGCCATTGTCATTCATAGATTTTACTTTCCTCTCAGTTGTCTGCATTGACTTTCTTGTTGCTGCCCTAATTTCCTATAGAAATTTACTTTGTTCTTTATCTCCCAAATTAGAAAGTAGTTCACATTACTCTATAAATATTGAACTATCATAGTGTTGCCTGATGTGTTAGTGGGTACTTTTAAAATACATTTTTGGATATAATTGTTTAATGGCATTATCTTATTCTGTTTTTTTTTTTTCTATTTTGTGATAAAGGGCTTTGTGTATCTGTTTTCCTTCATATGGAGTTCCTGTCCTTAGGTAAATGCTCCTTTATAGATTCGGCATTGCCATTGCAAGATTTGTAGTAGTAAAACTGATATATTTTGTGTTGTTTTAGTCACAGTGAGATAAGTAGCTATGAGGTGAAACTATATAAATAGTCGCAACTAAAATATCCCCTTTAAAAATAGAAATAAAGACATATATATCATATATAGTTCATGATTACTGAGAACATCCTCAAATATGTCAGGTCATGTAAATATGGTTTTTCAGATTGTTTTTATTTTTTAACTCATGGAGGGAGAATAAAAAGAGTGATCTATTTTTGGCACGGAATTAAGGGAATATCAGTGTGACTGTTAAGTGGTACTTTTGCCACATTCAATTTCTACCTGAGTCCTTTGGTTTTTTTTTTTTTCCTCTTTCATTATTTTGGACAGTCGAGTTTTCAAAGTGAAATTTTGAACAGTGACATCTCTAACCTTTTGGTCTGAGCAGTGTGTTGCTCCTGAAATTGGTTGAGTCACTTAATATTTTCCCCACCTGTCAAAGCTGAAAAGATCTGTACCTTTCGTCTTCTGTCTGAGCCATTTTCCTGCTAGTAGTAATCTTCTATTGTGTGCGGCAAGTTTTTCCACAGTTTTGATATGAAACCTACCAGAGTTTGATCCTTAAGGTTACTCAAGGTTAAGAGGCTTCAAGACTTCTACTTCTGTTCATGAAAGAGTAACTGTTATATGACTGGTTACTTTTCAAGTCTTACCTCCCATAAAGAACTAGGAACCACACAAAACATATGAAAAAAAAA
>JADRCC010147972.1:0-16158 GCA_019843855.1 Hylomyscus alleni
ACACACACACACACACACACACACACACACACACACACACGCACAATGGCTTCCAGTTTTGTTTTTATGTATCCGTGTGTGTGACAGGATTTGTTGTGCTTCATTTATTGTTTTTGTTTGTTCGTTTTCCTGTCTTTTTTCTATTTCAAATTGGCTGTGTTTTTTAACCTTATTTTATTAGTATTCCTTAGATGCCTGCTTGTTTTCTAATGAGGTAGAAAAGCAGCAGCTCTGGAAGGAAGAAGGGGTGTGGGGGGGGACTGGGATGAGGTGAGGGAGGGGAATCCATAATCAGGATACATATTATCTAAAAATATTTTCAATAAGAGAAAAAAAGTAGTAATTCATTGAATTTCTTTGACTAAAAGGGAGACTGAATTTGCTGGTGTGTATATGGGAAAAAAGAACTCTTATATATTGTTGGTGGGACTGGAACGTACTCTAGCCTTTTAGGAATCAATATAAAAGTTCCTGAAAAGTTAAAAATAGAACTAGCATGTAATCTGATTTTACTTCTCCTGGGTACATATTCAAAGCCACCATGCATCACTGTTTATGATGGCATCATTTACAATAGCCAAGTTATGGAATCACTTGAGATGCCCAACCATAGATACATGGACAAAGGAAATGTGGTATTTCACACACATTGGAGTACAGTTCAGTCATAAAGGATATAATTGTGGTGACATTTGCACAAAAGTGGACAGAAGAGTGCATCATCATGGTAATTTTAATAAGCCAGATTCAGAAAGACAAACAACCTGTATTTTCTTTTGAAAGTAGAATCTAGATTTGTATTTAATGACATGGAAGTAGAAGGAGGACGTTTTGGTGGAGGGACTAGCAGGAGGAGAAAGAAAGAAATGCGAGGGTAACCAGGAGTGAATATAATTGAAGTATATTATATATGTGCATGAAAATACTGCTTTTGTAGATTTCTTTGTCTCTTGTTTTTTTTAAGACAGAGAGAGGGAAGGGGAGGGGAGAGAACATAGTGTTGGTCAGGTAGTTAGATGGGGTGGATCTGGGAGGATTTGGGGAAAAGGAAAAAAGGGATCAAAATACATAACAGAAAAAACATTTATAAAAAGGAAAAAATCATATTTAACCCCATTAGTTTTTATATTACATAAACTAGTTTTGCATATTTCCACATTTTGGACTTTTTCTTATAAAATGGCCATGTATCTATTGCATGTAATATTACTTTTTCTATATTGCTGATTAGTATTTTATTTTATATGTGATTATAGCTATTAAACAGATGTCTATTTATTTTATTGTACTTTTAAACATTACTTTATTGCAAGCTAATTTTTTATGATTTTTAATTGTTTTATTTCTGGTATTTCAGTATCTAATAAATTTGTGGCTTAGGTGTTCAAATTATTGATCTATATTCCTACTCATTTAGAATTATTTTTATTTTGACATAGGTTCTCCTTAAGTTACCCAGGGTGACCTTGAACCCTCAATTATTCTGCCTGAGCCTCCTGAATAGCTGAGTAGCTGTGACTGCAGGCATATACTACAGTTTGCCTCTCACTCAACCATACATATACTGCCAACAATGATTGTTGCCTTGACTGAAGCATTTTCTCCTGTAATATAGTCAAGGGATTTTGTTGGTTTGATGCCATTCTGTTCATTCTAGCTGATTAAAAATTCCTACAAAAAAAAAAAAACCTGCACGTGAATACAGAATTAAAGTGGAAAATAATACCTTATAATAAAGGCTTTCTCTCAACCCAGTCACTCACTCTCCAAGATCCAAGCATCTAGCAAATGCAAGGCAGTATTTTAGGCACTGGGAATTTAGTAGTGAACTCAAAGAAATCCCTGGGTTCTTATGGAACATACAATCCAAGCACAGTCTGATAATAAGCAAGATGATTAAAAAATGGTAAAGGTGGCAGGTATATAAAGAGGTGGCGCATGCCTTTATTCTGGCACTTGAGAGGCAGAGGCAGGGAGGCAGGGCAATCTCTGAGTTCAAGGCTATATAGTGAGACCCTGCTTTCGGGGGTGGGTAGTAGTAGGTGTTAAGGGAAAGAAACAAAATAATATGACAGTAAAAAAGAAAGGCTATGAATTTGAAAGAGAGATTAAGGGGGTATATGAGATGACCTGAAGAATGAGAAGGGAAGAGTAAAGAAATTATCATCTCAAAAATTAAAACAAGATATTTAAAATAATAAAGAAAAGTTAGGATTCTGATTCTTGTATGTTCAGACCCTGAAAAGGACTTTTAATATAGTGAGATATGAGGAAACATATAAAATATAAAAATGCTTCTCTATCTTAGTGAGAGGAAGGAAGCAAGTCAGTTAAGTCATGGATATTTAGCATAGTAAGCAGAAAAATTCCAGTGAGAGGAAGCACAGCTGGGGGTGGGATGGGGTCAACACAACTGAAGAAAGTCTAGAAAATGGGAAATCAGAAATGAAATCCGGTAATAAATCAGATATGGCTTTGGAGCCATTTTAAAACTCTGAATTTTTACTTGGAGAGAAGAGATTAAGATAGTTCTGAGCAGAACACTGACAAGTTACGACTTCTGTCTTTAAAATACTTCCTCTGGCTATGGGATTGAGGTGTAGCTCAGTGGTTCAGTGGTGGAGTGCTTGTCTAACAGGAGCAATGGTATTGGACTTGATTCCTAGCGCCGAGGGGAAAAGAAAAACAAAACAAAACTAAACTAAATTAAACTAAACTAAACTAAAACATAACCATTTGAAAACAGTCAAAATAGAGGCCAATTTGAAGATTATTTGCAGTAAATGATGTAAGATAAAGATGCCCTGGGTGGAGATAAGTACATTGAACTTGGTAAGATATGATCAGAATCTAAGTATCTTTTAAAGATTTGAAATGCCTTTGAAAGACTTTGGAAGGGTCAGATGTGTATATGAAACAAAGGTAAGGATCTGCCCAGCGAGCTGAGGATCTTCCACAGCCCACTGTGCATGGGTCTCTCCAGGATAGAATTGTTCTCCCAGGAGAGCATTCACTCCCCAGCTCGGAGGTAAGATAGCCACTTTCTTTCCAATAAATGTTTGGAACAGGGCCAGCCAGGAGCTCACAGAGCACAGGAGCAGTGGGGCAGCTGGGACAGGATAGGTCTGGTCGTCTTCTGCACCCAGAGCTTGGGCTGATCCAGAGCCCTCTGTATACAAGTTCTGCCAGGAGAGAACTTGTCTTCCAGGAGTGCTGACACAGGCTTAAGGACCTACAGAAGGATCAGGCTCCAGACAGAGACAGCAAGAACATCTAATACCAGAGATAACCTGATGGTAAAAGGCAAACTCTAGAATCTTACCATAGAAAGCGAGACTATTTGGCATAATCAGGACCCAGTACTTCCACCATAGCAAGTCCTGGATACCCCCAACTCACCAGAAAAGCAAGATGTGAATTTAAAATCATGTCTTATGATGCTGACAGAGGATTTTAAGTAGGACATAAATAACTCCCTTAAAGAAATACAGGAGAACACAGGTAAAAATGTAGAATCCCTTAAAGAGGAAACACAAAAGTCCCTAAAAGAATTATAGGAAAACACAAACAAACAGGAGAAGGAATTGAACAAAACAATCCAGGATCTAAAAATGGAAGTAGAAACAATTAAGAAATCACAAAGAGAGACAACTCTGGAGTTAGAAATCTTAGGACAGGAAACATAGATGCAAGCATCACCAACAGAAAACAAGAGATAGAAGAGAGAATCTCAGGGGCAGAAAATACCATAGAAAACATTGACACAACAGTCAAAGAAAATGCAAAAAGCAAAAAGGTCCTAACCCAAAACATCCAGGAAATCAAGGACACAATGAGAAGATCAAACCTAAGGATAATAGGTATAGGAGAGAGTGAAGACTACCAACTTAAAGGGCCAGTAAATATCTTCAACAAAATTATAGAAGAAAACTTCCCTAACCTAAAGAAAGAGATGCCCATGAACATACAAGAAGCCTATAGAACTTCAAATAGACTGGACCAGAAAAGAAATTCCATCTGTCACATAATAGTCAAAACACCAAATGCACTAAACAAAGAAAGAATACTAAAAACAGTAAGGGGAAAAGGTTAAGTAACACATAAAGACAGACCTATTAGAATTATACCAGACTTCTTGCCACAGACTATCAAAGCCAGAAGATCCTGGGCAGATGTCATGCAGATCCTAAGGGAACACAAATACCAGCCCAGGCAACTATTCCCAACAAAACTCTCAATAACCATAGATGGAGAAACCAAGATAATCCATGACAAGAACAAATTTACACAATAGTTCTCCACAAATCCAGCTCTTCAAAGGATAATAAAAGGAAAACTCCAAAACAAGGAGGCAAACTCCACCCTAGAAAAAGCAAGAAAATAATCTTCTTTTAACAAACCAAAAAGAAGTTAGCACAAAAACCATAATACCACCTCTAACAATAGAAAAAAGAAAACAAAAAAAGAAGCAACAATCTTCTTCCTTTAATATCTCTTAATATCAATGGACTCAATTCCCATTAAAAAAGACATGGACTAACAGACTAGATATGTAAACAGGACCCAACGTTTTGCTGCATACAGGAAACCCACTTCAGTGACAAAGACAGACACTACCTCAGAGTAAAAGGATGGAAAACAATTCTCCAAGCAAAAGGTCCCAAGAAACAAGTTGGAGTAGCCATTCTAATATTAAAAAAAAACTTTCAACCAAAAATTATCAAAAACGATAAGGAAGGACACTTCATACTCATCAAAGGAAAAATCTACAAAGAAGAACTCTTTATTCTGAACATCTATGCTCCAAATGCAAGGACACCCACATTCATAAAAGAAACTTTACTAAAGCTCAAAGCACACGTTGAACCTCACACAATAATAGTGGGAGACTTCAACACCCCACTCATGGCAATGGACAGATCATGAAGACAGAAACTAAACAGAGACACAGTGAAACTAACAGAGGTTATGAACCAAATGGATTTAACAGATACAAAAAGAAGCAAATTCACCCAAGAGGAGTAGACAGCAGAAAATAATCAAACTCAGGGTTGAAATCAACCAAATGGAAACAAAAAGAACTATACAAAGAATCAACCAAACCAGGAGCTGGTTCTTTGAAAAAAATCAACAAAATAGATGAACCCTTAGCCAGACTAACTAGAGGCCACAGAGACAATATCCTAATTAACAAGATCAGAAATGAAAAGGGAAACATAACAACAGACACTGAGGAAATTAAAAAAAATCATCAGAATCTACTACAAAAGCCTATCAACTAAATTGGAAAACCTGGATGAAATGGACAATTATCTAGACAGATACCAGGTGCCAAAGATAAATCAGGATCAGATAAACTATCTAAATAGTCCCATATCCCTTAAAGAAATAGAAACAGTCATTAATAGTCTCCCAACCTAAAAAAGCCCAGGACCAGATGGGTTTATTGCAGAGTTCTATCATACCTTCAAAGAAGACCTAACATCAATACTCCTCAAAACTATTCCACAAAATAAAAACAGAAGGTACTCTACCCAATTCTTTCTATGAAGCCACCATTACTCTGACACCTAAACTACACAAAGACTCAACAAATAAAGAGAACTTCAGGCCAATTTTTTTTAAAGAATATCAATGCAAAAATACTCAATAAAATTCTCACAAACCAAATCCAAGAACACATCAAAAACGATCATTCATCATGATCAAGCTTGCTTCATCCCAGGGATGCAGGGATGGTTCAATACGGAAATCCATCAACGTAATTCACTATATAAACAAGCTCAAAAGAAAAAAAAATGATCATTTCATTAGATGCTGAGAAAGCATTTGACAAAATCCAACACCGCTTCAAGATAAAAGTCTTGGAAAGATCAGGAATTCAAGGCCCATACTTAAACATAGTAAAAGCAATATACAGAAAACCAGTAGCCAACATCAAACTGAATAGAGAGTACTTGAAGCAATCCCACTAAAATCAGGGACTAGACAAGGCTGCCCACTCTCTCCCTACCTATCCAATATAGTACTCGAAGTCCTAGCCAGAGCAATTAGACAACAAAAGGAGATCAAAGGGATACAAACTGGAAAGGAAGAAGTGAAAATATCACTACTTGCAGATGATATGATAATATACTTAAGTGACCATAAAAACTCTACCAGAGAACTCCTAAACCTGATAAACAACTTCAGCAAAGTAGCTGGATATAAAATTAACTCAAACAAACTAGTGGTCTTCCTATATACAAAGGATAAACATGTTGAGAAAGAAATTAGGGAAACAACACCCTTCACAATAGTCACAAATAATATAAGATACCTTGCTGTGCTGTGACTCTAACCAAGCAAGTAAAAGATCTGTATGACATGAACATCAAGTCCCTGAAGAAAGAAATCAAAGAAGATCTCAGAAGATGGAAAGATCTCCCATGCTCGTGGATTGGCAGGATTAATATAGTAAAAATGGCCATCTTGCCAAAAGCAATCTACAGATTCAATGCAATTCCTATCAAAATTCCAACTCGATTCTTCACAGAGTTAGAAAGAGAAATTTGCAAATTCATCTGAGATAACAAAAAACCTAGGATAGCAAAACACCACTCTCAACATTAAAAGAACTTCTGGTGGATTCACCATGCCTGACTTCAACCTGTATTACAGAGCAATAGTGATAAAAGCTGCATGGTATTGGTACAGAGACAGGCAGGTAGATCAATGGAATAGAATTTAAGACCCAGCAAAGAAGCCACACACCTATGGTCACTTGATCTTTGAAAAAGGAGGTAAAACTGTCCAGTAGAAAAAGACAGCATTTTCAACAAAAGGTGTTGGTTCAACTGGCAGTCAACATGTAGAAGAATGCAAATTGATCCATTCTTATCTCCTTGTACAAAGCTCAAGTCCAAGTGGATCAAAGACCTCCACATAAAACCAGATACACTGGAACTAACAGAAAAGAAAGTGGGGAAGAACCCTGAGCACATGGGCACAGGGAAAAATTTCTTGAACAGAACACCAATAGTAGCTTATGCTCTAAGATTAAGAATTGACAAATGGGTCCTCATAAAATTACAAAGCTTCTGTAAGGCAAAGGACACTGTCAATAGGAAAAACGGCAACCAACAGATTGGGAAAAGATCTTTACCAATCCTACATTCAATAGAGGGCTAATATCTAATATATAAAAAGAACTCAAGAAGTTAGAATCCAGAGAACCAAATAATCCTATTAAAAATGGGGTACAGAACTAAACAAAGAATTCTCAGCTGAGGAATACTGAATGGCTGAGAAGCACCTAAAGAAATGTTCAACATCCTTAGTCATCAGGGAAATGCAAATCAAACAACACAGAGATTCCACCTCATACCAGTAAGAATGGTTAAGATCAAAAACTCAGGTGACAGCAGATGCTGGCGAGATTGTGGAGAAAGAGGAACACTCTTTCATTGCTGGTGGGATTGCAAGCTGGTACAACCACTCTGGAAATCAGTCTGGTGGTTCCTCAGAAAATTGGACATAGTACTACCTGAGGACCCAGCTATACCACTCCTGGTCATATATCCCGCAGATGCTCCAAATGTAATAAGGATATGTTTATAGCAGCCTTATTTATAAGGCTGTTTGTTGTATCTGAATCACACAAAATGCCTTACAGGGAGGCACACAGCAACACTGCACTGGAGGATGGCCTATAAGGAGCTCTGTTTCAAGTCTGATTTTATCTCCTTGATCATCCAAGAAGAAACAATAAACAGTTGAAAGCAAGAGTCTTCAGTTTATATATACTGTCTAGTCTAGATTAATCCATCATCAAGTAAATAAAGCTACAAGACTATATGAACTCACATCTGGAGTCAACGTAGGCTGCAAATACAAAAGGAAACAACAGCTTGAAAAGTGGTGAATGTGATTTCTTAAAAGTCAAATCAAAAAAGGGTCTGAAGGAAGTCGGGTAAGGAACCCTAACAAATGCTATTGGTGGTTTTGATAAAATGTGGATTAAGAACTGATGATTGGAATGAGCAGTATAAACATTCTTGGTTTCCATTTTTTGTTTCCACTTGGGGATAAATGTTAAGTGTAATCAAAGAATAAATTAATCAAACAAAAAAAGCCCCCAAATTGACGAAGGTAGAATTAGTGTTAATAAAAATAACTGGATCTTCAAAGGGTTTTGCAAATAATGAAAGGTATGAAAGGTACTGGGCACAGAACCTAATGATCAACTGTTTCCCTAGCACCAATACCAAATAAACAAACACCCCCAATCCCCTACCAAATCCCTCAGATAACAGCAAAAACCATGAGTATCAAGAGGATAAAAAAAATCAAAAAACAAACAAAAAAATCTCTAGCATAAAAGCTTTTAAAAAATTAAGGTTGAGTACATGGTAACATAATTTATTCAGCACACAGGAGAAAACTGATAATGTCAAACAGATTACTACATGAGTAAGGATGATTAGATGAACAGGCCTCAGCACAGAAAAGCAGTGGACTCCCTTTAATTCTTAGAACCATCTATTTGTAGAGGAAGGAAGGACAATCTATGGCAACTAAGGCAACTGTCTACTAGGATCACATATTTCTCAATGAAGTAGAAAGCAAAAGCATCAGTCAAATTTGAGTAAATGTGATCTTTATGTTTACAAAGAAGCCATGATGTAGTCACTGAAGAGAATGGAAGAATACATGGATTACGGAAATATATTATAACCCAATCACAATATCATGGCAATTCTCTTAAGTCTTTTTACATCTAATAGCTTGGAAAGATGTATAAAAGAATACTGAACATACTCTTATGCAGTCATTTTTATTGCTAAATCAATCCTAAGGGCACAATCACAAAACTATAAAAAGATTTATATGCAAGAATAAGGTACTTCAAATATCAAGAGTTTAGAACTAGAGATGCAGTTCAGGTGCTGAGTACCTGCCTAGCATGTGTAAGACCCTAGGTTTAATCTCCAGTACTGCAAACAAAGAAATCATCAAAACGGCTCTTACTTAGATATCCAAAGATAGAGGAATAATTGAGTAAATTATAATGTATCCACACAATAAAATAGTATTTTATTAATATAAAGGAAATATAGATAGTACAGATAATTAACTAATAGCATGGGAGGGAACCCTCACGATTTAATAACAATAATAGGAATACATAAGCTATTTTTCATGTCCTCCAAGTACTAATGGCTGAATACTCAGGTATTAATGCTAAAATATTTAGCAAAAGATGTTCCCTACAGGTAGAAGAAAACAAAAGAGTAAGAGAAGCACATACCATATATAATAATACTTATTACATAAATGTAGTAAATGCTTTAGCGAAAATGAAATGAATGATATATTGGGATACTTTCAGCCAGGTAGTTAGGGATAATCACTTGAAAATAAATGACATTTAAAGTGAATGACTACAAGGAAACAGCCCTACAAATACATGGATGAAAAAAGTTTTTCCAGGAAAGAGACATAGCTAAAAAAACCTAAAAATAAGGCTGAGCTATATATACTGAGAAATCCATTGTGTTCTGGACCACATTAAAGAGAGGAGGTTGGGAATGTAGGTACAGTGGATCAGATACGGCCTCTTCAAGGACTCTAGGTTTTACATTAGATGTGCTATAAGGCCACCTGGAAACTTTAAAGTAGTAGTTCTCCACCTGTGGGCTGCAACCCCTTTGGGAGTTAAATGACCATTTCACAGGGGTCGAATATCAGATATCCTGCATATTAGATATTTACATTATGATCCATAACAGTGGCAAAATTACAGTCATGAAGCAGCAACTAAAGTCATTACTGTCTTTCTGCTGGTCATATCCAACAGGTAATTTTGAATTATATATTTTGCATGTCAACCCTTCTTCCCAAGGATTGCTTCTGTCTCTTTTAGGTCTGGATCTTCCCCAATTGTTCCTTTAGGATCTTTGCTGCTTTTTCATCATTCATTTCCTCTCTCCTATCCTATTGCATTTCCCAGACTGGTTAGGTTAGTCTGGTATGGTGTTCGAGGCTTACGCTCTCCCACATGTACCATAGTTCTAGCACTAAATCTTATTATATCTGTTATCTCCTGATGAAATCTACCTCTTAGAATTCTGAGAAAATTAATTTCTTATTAAGCCACTACATCAGGTAGTATATATCACTTAGCATATCAAAAGCCCAACATTTTCCTTCAAAGAACCTGATAAATTGTTGGTACTTTTACACTGAAATAAAAGCCAACACTTCCATCTAACCATTTGCCCAAGCTGGAACCCAAGAGTCACTGTTGATAACTTCCTCTTTTCTCCTCCCTTATTAGTCATCGAATCCGAATTCTACTGTATCAATAATTGTTAGTTTTGTAAAACTTTATTTTTTATGAGTGCTTTGTCTGCATGCATTCCTATGGACCCCTTATATACCTGCTACCTACAGGGGCCAGAAGAAGGTATCAGATCTCCAGGAAGTAGAGTGAGAGATGTGAGTCATCATGTGGGTGCTAAAAATTGAACCTGGGTCTTTTAGAAGAGTAGCAAGTTTTCTTTTTTTTTGGTGGTTTTTTGAGACAGGGTTTCTCTGTGTAGTCCTGGCTATCCTGGAACTTATCTGTAGACAACGCTGCAAAAACACGGATCAAAGTGCTCCTAACTAGTGTGGTGGTTTAAATATACTTGGCCCAGGGAGTGGCACTATTAGAAGGTGTGGGCTTGTTGGAGGAAGTGTGTCACTATTGGGGTGGGCTTTGAGACCCTCCTCCTAGCTACCTAAAGGCGGTCTTCTCCTGTTTGCCTTCTGAAAAAGTTGTACAACTCTCAGCTCCTCCAGTACCAAGCCTGCCTGGATGCTGTTATACTTCATGCCATGATGATAACGGACTGCACCTCAGAACCAGTAAGCTGGCCCTAACAATGAAATGCTATCCTTTATAAGAGTTGCCTTGATCGTGGTATCTGTTCACAGCACTAAACCCCTAAGTAATAAAGCTGCTGAAAAATCTCTTCAGTCCCTCACAAGCTTTTAAATTGCTCACTTTGTCCGTGTTCCCATTAATACTTCCCTAAGAAAAGCAACTTGTTGTTCCTTGTTTTAACAATCACCACCCATATTTTAAACAAGAGGGAAAATGTTAATTCAAAAATTTCCCCTTACTCTGTCTGTATTGCTTGTGAAAGCTTTTTTTACAATTTATTTTAAAACTTTCAGACATGAATACTATATTTATAACATCCTCTCCCTCCTGTGCCTTCCTGTGCCCTTCCCATTCTCTCTCAAATTCATGCCCCCTTTTCACTCATTATTACTGTCATTATTTATTCCTGAAAATGAATAAATTGATAAATACAATCTGCCCGGTCCATTTAGTGTTGCTTATGCATATATATCTTCATGGTTGACCATTTAGTATGGGAAAACAACCAATAGTGGTACTAATCTCTCCAATTCTCTTTCTCAGAAGTAATTAATTGCCCACAGTTCTTCATCATGGGGTGAGGCCTTGTGAGATTTTCCTTGTCCACAATGGCCTGTAAACTGCTGCTGCCATTGTCCAGGTCTTGTTGACAGTTGGAAGTTGGAAGGAACTATTTTTAGTTTCAAGGGTCCTACAACCTACCAATCTTAACACTTTATTTTTTTCTAGAAAGCCAAACAGTAAGTAATTTAAACTATGTGAGTTATATTGTTAGGATGGACAGTGGATCAGGAAATTTGAAGAGGCTGGTTCTCATAAGACAACTTAAAATATTCAAATACTTTAAGTTAAAATATAGTTAGAACTCTAATATGTTAAGGCTCAAAAGACAAACACCTTATGTTGTCCTGTATATTTGGCTTCTAGCTTCTAATAGCTACATATATATATTTAGGTTGGGGTAAGTATGAGTAGAGGCCAGAAGACCAGAGGCCAGAAGACCAGAGGCTTTGAGGAAGGTGCGTAAAAGATAGAATACAGAAAATGTATCATAGAATGGGAGATGAGGGAGGAGCAGAGGGAAGAGAGAAACAACCAAAACAAATGAAAATGGCATAAGGAAACATTATGTGACGGCTAATAATAAATCAATAAAAAACAGAACAAAAACCCTTTCAAAGAAGCAAGCCTCAAAACCTACTTGTCACTGTTTTGGTAAAAATGAACAAAACAAGCAGCAATGGCCACAAAACGAAAAGACAAACATTAGCAGATGCTACTATTTCTCCTGTGAAGCTACCAAAAGCTAGAAGGTAAACTCATAGTATGAAATCTGGTTAGTCATTTCCTATCTCAAATATCTATTCTGAGGTTTAGACAACATTGAGTACAAAGTGAAAAGTTTGGAGTGTAGTTAATGATTTCTCCCTTAGTTGGCCCAGAAGTAAACAGCTCTCATACTTAATGCTCTATCATCCTAGGCAGGACACAATTTTCATGCCCATTCTAATAAAAGCATTATCAAATACTGATTTTCTATTCTTTTCTCAGTTAGCTTATACAGTTTGCTCCATTTTATGAGGCATGCAATCCTTTCCCTGACTTCTGGTTTTATTAAAAAAAATTCTGTTAACTTTTCTTGTGGTCTCTATTTTTCGTGGGAAGATACTTTAGGGAAAGTATCCCTAAACTGAGGATGCTTTGTTCAAAGACCCAGATGATTTTACAGTTTTGCAGTAATACAATCTTTCCAGTAACTACTCAACTCTTAACTACAGCACAAAAAAGGGCTACAGACTTATGTAGGAATTAAAGTGGCAAGTTCATGTTGGGTAATGTGCATCCCCTTTATGATACCGGTCACTCTAAGAGGCCACTTCCCATAGCCTAAAGAAATGAGGCCATGCCATCTAGCCCTGCGTATCTCTCTCTGAGACAGGGAGCAAAGAAGTTCTTCTATAGTTCTGCAGGATGAGTTTATACCTAATTTATAGTCTTCCCCCAGGACCTGACTCGTCCAATATCCTTACCATGTAAACTATCCCAGATTAAGGCTTAATCAAATGGAATTCTTATAAAAGTCAGTCACCCCATTTGTTGGAGGAATTTCCTGAAAGCTTTCTTTTTTGAACACCTTCCTACATATCATCCTGCCCATGGAGGCTTCCTCTCTTCTACTTTCAGCTATCCTTTTACAGGAATTTTCTCCATAGGCTTTAAAGTAAAGCTTTCTTTTCTTTAGGGCCCTGTTTTTAATGTGTTGTACTGTTCCTTTTTCATGTTCTCTTTTTTTAAACCATGGCTCGAAGACCCTCATTCTTTTTTTATTTTTTGTTTGCTTTTTAATTTTGTAATTATATTTACATACAAAAAATTAGTGCACATTTAACCCAATTTAGTGGCAAGTTTTTTAGCCTTTGTCTTTTCTAGCTTGGCTATGCAAGCCACAGACTTAGGACCCAGGACATTGTCTCCCCTCATTCTTAATAAAGCTAATTCCTGAAGGGCAATTATATGTTAGTTCCCTTCCTCAACCAACACTTATGATATATCTTTTGTTTTATCTAATGTTTCCTATAAAATTTCATTTACAAAAAAGATCGCAAGATGGATGCAACCTGCAGAGTATGCTACCTTTTGTTATAACAGATTTGTGCCTCAATGAGTAAGTGGAAAAGAGATCAAGGGTGTATCTTGATTCAATTTTGTGTTTCCACATACACATATAACTATGCACGCACCCACACACACACACACACACACACACACACACACACACACCCCTACATGCCACGCTCACTCCAATGAAGTCTTGTGACTTGAGCTCAAAAGTCTTTAGCCCAAAAACTTGGCCACAGACCAGAGGCAAAAGCTTCAAAGGAAGCCAGTCTCTTGGAATTCATTTGTGGCATCCCCTACCTCAGAGGTAGCACAGATATGTCTTTGCGAACTCGAGTGCTAGGTGCCCACCAAGATATGATTTACTATCGCTAAACAAAATTGGACATTGCTCTCTGACCTTTACCAATGTTCCAACATCTTAGCCAAACCCTGGCTTGGAATTTCGTAAAGAATATTACCCATCCAGACTAATTGCCTTCAGCATTGTGGGTAGGACAATGAAGCTTACAGAATGGGAGACATATCCCAGGGCAAGGTCAAGTAGAATCCTCACTTTCAGTCACATATGGCAGCTGAGCCATATCTAGGAATTAGCAAGAATGGGACCCCCTGGGACATGCCTTTACTAGCCCAGCATAGCATAGTGGGCGTTTTACTAAGGATGGGCAGGACCTTGAGCCGAGTATGTGTGTGTGTGAGACAGTGTGCAGCAGTCAGCAGCAGAGTATTGGAGCTTCAAGCCTCATGCAGTCCACAGCCCCCCTTCCTCCAAGAGTTCTTGGGCCCCGGGATGGGGGGCAGCGCCTGTCCAGAGGAGATGAGGAGATGGCTGCTGCTTTTAGAGCCAGTGTGTTTCAGGTGGCCTCAGATGTACCCTGACTGCTGAGTTGCCAGATTTTGCCTTTCTCTTTTGTAATGACTGTAAAAGTCTGATGCCATTTTTGAGAATCACAGTCAGAATCGGCACTTCCTTGTGTCGACTCTGTTTGTCATCCATCGAATTTTTTGCCCACCTGACCAAGAACTCTACTCATCTCGTGGAACAAGGGATTCCCACGGTGAATCCAGTCTGTGGCACCCACACATGCAAAAATATAAATGCATACCAAATACAAAAAGAAATGGAAAAAGTTCCCACTTTTAAACTATATAAAGCATTTTTAGCATATAGAAACTTAAACATAGGTTGTTTCTATGTTTCTATGCAAATTTTGCATAGGTTTAATGTAAAATTATTTTAACACATTTTTAATTGTCAAAAAACTGTAAGTAATGGGTTGGGACAGACCTGGAATATAAATGAGAAAGGATGAGGGATAGGAAACTAAGGAAGGAACTAGAATTACATGAAAAGAAAAGGTAAACTGCAGACCTTTCTGGAGGAAGAACATAAGCACAACGGAGTAAATACAAGAATAAGGGATATGTCCCCCAGAGCATGAAACATTGACTAGGATGATATAGTGGAATATTTTACACATTAATATGGTTGTGCTTACCTGAGACTTGATACCTTTAAAAATTATGGTTTATTATTAAAACCCTCAGTATATAGAAACACTTGATCAAAAATCTATGGGGGGTTTCTCTTTTCTTGTTAGAGTTGAACATATATTTTTACATAAAGTTTGACATAAAACACCATTGTGTGCACAAAGTTCAGGGACAGTAATTGGCATACATTCATCATACATAATGATGGGTCGCAAGATATTTCCTAGCAAGTCTATCAGGCATTTTACATCATATTCATGGCTCCTCTTTTCCTTAATCCTTACTCTTCACTTTAAATGCAACTCCACATAGGTGCCTCTATCCCTTTCCCTAAGTTTTTTCTATTATAATTTTCTCAAGTAAGAAAGAACAAAAATGATCAAAAATAACTCAACTTAAGAATAGACAGGTACAATTATGAAGAAGTATCTGAATATTCAAAACAACACTGTAACCTCAGCCCTCGTGCCTTAAGAACTATAGTCCCATCCTGACATACTTTCCCAGGAAGCAACCTCAATCCCTGCAGTGACCTCAGCATGCTAACTTAAATTTGTGAGAGGAAAAATGTAGGAATATACTTGAACATACAAGTAAAAGAAGGACTATTTGAATATTCTTATAAGAATCATATTAGCCATTATGATTATTAGAAATTATAAATAGCCTAGATGCCCATCAACAAATAAAAATGTGGTACATTTACATAATGGAATTTTTTTGTTGTTGTTGCTTTGTTTTTTTGTCTTCTTGTTATTTTTATTTTGCTTTGTTTTTTGACACAAGGTTTCTCTTGTACAATAGCTCTAGTTGGGTTGAAACTTGTTTTGTTGGCTTTAACCTGGCTTGCCTGGAACTCAGAGAGATCCACTTACTGGGTTTAAAGACCAGGCTTATGGGGTGGTGGAGAGGATATGTGTGAGGGGGGTACTGGGAAGAGTGAGGGCTGCAATTGGGATGTAAAGTAAATACATGAATAAATAAATAAATAAATAAATAAAAGTTTTCTCTCCTTCAATCAAGAAAGATACCCAAAGAAAAGAAGGCCAAGAGAAAAAAATGTCCCATCTCCCAAGTCTCATGAAAAAGTTGAAGGCCAAAAAAGTGATGAATCTTCTGAGACAAGGCCTAAG
>JADRCC010147983.1:0-15830 GCA_019843855.1 Hylomyscus alleni
AGGGAGGTTGAGACAAGGGAAGAAGTTCAGGTGGGTACAGACAAGGGAGGGAGGTAGAGATAAGAGAAGGAGTTCAGATGGATAGACACATGGGAGAGAATCTGGCTGGTAGAGAAAAGGGAGGGAGTTCGGTGGGTAGAGACAAGGGAGGGAGGTAGAGACGAAGGAGTTCAGGTGGGTACAGACAAGGGAGGGAGGTATAGACAAGGGAAGGAGTTCAGATGAGTAGAGATAAAGGAGGGAGTTTGGATAGAGACGATGGAGGGAGGTAGAGAGGAGGGAATCTGGTGAATAGAGACAATGGAGGGAGGTAGAGACAGGGAAGTGAGTTCAGTGGGTAGACACAAGGGAAGGAAGTAGAGACAAGAAAGGGGATTGGGGTGGACACAAGGGAGAGAGGTAGAGATGAGGGAATCTGGCGAGTAGAGACAAGGGAGAGAGTTTAGGTGGGTAGAAACAATGGTGGGATGTAGAGAAAAAGGGAGTTCGGGTGTGTAGAGAAGAGGGATGGTGTTTGTGGAGAATAGGTAGGAAATTGGTGAATACATTACCAAAGAGGGAGTCCATGTGGGTACCTGACAATGGAGGGAATTTGGGTAGGTACATGACAAGGGAGAGATGTGGGTTTCACAAGATTTTGGGGCCAGGCAAGCAACTTGGGTGGACAGTTGAAAAGGGAGAGACTTTGGATAGTCAGAATTTGGTATCCAATGGTTGGGGAGGCAGACAAGAGACACAGGTGTGTATATGACACAGCAGGGCCTTTGGGTGCGAATATGGCAGGCCAGGTATTTTGGGTGCTATAGGAATTTGACTGAGTATATGAGAAAGAAGGAAATGTGGGTAGTCAAATAAAAAAGAGGCTTTGGGTCTACTACAGCTGAGGCCCAAATTAGAAACTGTTAGACACATGGATGGTACGGGCAGAGCTATGGTCAAGCACTGAAGGCAAATTTCCTCTTTTTGCCTTATCTCATAGATAAACATAAAGAAGACTGGGTACCTCCACCTATATATTTCACTAGATCAGGGCAAAACTTAATGAAAGTTGAGGATTACTTCAACCCATCTGAGGCCATAACACACACAATGTTGTATAAATGACAGCAGTATTGCATTATCACATCATAGAGGAAAGAATACCTGTTAGACACATGTCTCCTAATGGTGCTTTTATACTCTACCCCATAACTAAGAAAAGTATTAAAATATATGTCACTGCTCAGAGAAAGTAATGATAATTAGAAGTAACAAATATAGCCTTGATTATCCTTCATAAAAAATTAGGGTTAAGTAAGGCCTTCAGAGTGGGTTCCTTCTATAACAGGCTTAACAAAAATGAGGGTATACTAAAGAGACACTTGTATCTCTCAATCTATCATACTAGTGAAACAACAGACTTCAAAGAAATGACAATTTTCATAGAAATCTCATGTTGGGTGAAGGAAAAGATGCCAGACAAAGGGATAATTTTAACAACTGTCAAACAACTTTGCCAGATAAGAGTAATAAACAGACAGTGATGAATCAGTTGATAGTGGATAGAAGTCACATTGTGACCACAAATGCTAGATGTGAATATCTCTAGCCCTCTATTCAAATTTTAGTCTCATATCAAGGCCTCATGATGTACACTAGAGACTTCAGAGAGTAGATGTATCTCTTTATCCCTCTATGCATTGTGGCCACATTGAATGAGTCTCTTCTGGTTTTTACTGTTAATTTGAATCTTTTAATGACCTTATTGAGGATAGGTGACTCAACTCAACTTCTCAGGATACAGAATGTGACACAAAGTTTACTAATACATTCAATGTTGTCAATAAATATTATTTGAAAATATAATCTATTAGTTTGTTCTAAAGTTATCCATACTTATATAACAAGTATAACAGTTTGTTAATTTCCAATGTCTTTGATGCAGTTTCCATTGCTGTGATAAAATATCATGACCAAGTGTAACTTGAGGAGGAAAGGGTTCGTTTTGCTTATATTTCCATACCATAGTCCATCACTGGAAGGAAGTTAGATGTTCAGCTTATTTTCCTATTGCTATCAAGATAAATAAGCCAGTGATAATATTACCTACAGTGAGATTGACCCCTCCACATAATCAAGAAATCAAGAATCAATCAAGAAAATGCCACATAAGCTTGCCAACAGGCCAATTTGATGAAATATTTTCTCAATTGAAGTTTCCTTTTTCCAAATGACATAAAATAAGTCAGTCCAAAATACTTGCCTTTTCATAAGAGATTCACTGAGAATGTTTTTGTGATAAGACTAATATAGTAGTAACAAGATGAGAAGGGGAAAGGGGGAAGAAAATAATGATAAATGCAGAGATTTTATCATCCATAATATTAAGTTGTCATTAATTCCTTTCTAATCTTGATTTTAAAGAGGTGTTTTTCTATCATATGAATGCAAAAATAATTAAAAAACATTAGTACAATTAATAAAACTAGAAAGAAATGTAATAAGATGAAAGATATGTGGGATACACAGAAAGAATTTACATATATATTATATCTTCGGCTTGTAGGAAAGGAAAAGATATAATATGTATTAGTATACGTTTGATCCTATTCTAAAGCTGGGGTAAGGGAGACGTTCTAAAAAAGTTCAGTTATACCAAAAGGCTAGTACTTTCTTTTTCATATGGTAAAAACATATGATGACAGGAGTGGGGAGCTAAAGTTCAATTACAAAGAAAAAGATTAAGCTTATAAACAAAGGACTCCAGCTAATGAGCTGACACATCTTCAAGCTACAGAACATCATTCTTTTCATTTTCAAAATCTGGAATCATTAAGCTATCGTTTTTCCCTTGGCTAGAATTGACACCACAGCTGAGAATAGGGTCAACATTGGACCAAGTTATCCATGAAAGAGCCAACTTGTCTCACCCATGCATTTTAAACTATGTCTCACTGATTTCTATAAAGTATAAGATATCCACAAGATTGTAGGCTGGAAATTACATACAAACTCAGAGAGAGAAAGTTTAAATAAAATGATTTAACTTTATCATTTTCTGTTTTTTTAATGTTTGGTTGCTAGTGATACATATTTAATGTTTCTCAATCTTTGAGAATATCATATGTGGATGTAACATATTTTGACCACAATCACTCCCCACTCTTCCTCCTAACTCTCCCAGATCCAACCCCAATCTCTGTACACACTTGTCTTTTTCTTGGAATAACTACCCACTCCAACTTGTGCTAATCATAAAATTCACTTGAGCATGGTTGACTTTCCTGAGGCAACATTCTTGAATTAAACTGACTCTTATTCCCTCTCTTAGTTACTATTCTATTGCTGTGAAGAGACACCATGTCTAAAGCAACTGTTATAAAAGAAAAGATTTACTTAGGAGCTTGATTACATTTTTAGAATCTTAATCCATGATTACTATGTCAGGATGCAGGTGGACTATGGTAGCAGCCCAGTATACCTGAACATAAATACTGATCCACAGGTATGAGACAGAGAAAGATTGGGCCTGGTATGGCCCCAAAACTCACACTCAGTGACATACCTTATCCAAGAATGCCACACCCACTTAATCTTTCCCAAATAGTTGTACTACGTGCAAATGACTAAGCATTCACATATATGAGTATATGGTTTCCTCTCTCTTGCTAACCACCACACTTCCCTAGAAGTCACCAACTGTCATTAGTTTGTCAGTTAGAGGTGAAAACCCCTGAGCCTCTTTCTCAGTGCATACTGGAATATTAACTGGATTAATATGCAGGTCGTATGCATGCCACCATAGCTAGGAGAAATTTATGAAAACAATGTCACTGGCATGTCTGGAAGATGCTATTTCACTTTTGTCTTCCCCAGCCTTTGGTGCTTAAAATCTTTTAAAATGTTCTCAGCAATAGTCCTTGAGCCTTGAGAAGAGATGTCCCTATTTCAAATATCCTTAGATTTACTAATCATTTTCTCTACTCTATTTTCCCACACGGATTGACCTTTCCTTCCTTGTCAGATAATCAGTTAATAAAGTTTATCAGTTATCAAAACTAGGAAATGAAAATAAGGAATATTATTACAGGTCAAAGAAATGGGCTCTGAATCTAACTCTGGGCCTGGGTAGACATATAACATTGTAATCTTACAGGAAATTTAAAAGAAACCAAGTAAGCAACATTTGGTAAGAAAACCATTAAGAATCAATTTAAATGGACCTTTTAGTCTCACCATAGCACAGAAATATGACTCTCCAAGAAAACATTCCCTTTCAGAGATTTTAGAAATACTATAAAACCTATCCAAAAACATGCAGGACTTCACAATGGTTTTTCTGGCCAATGTCTATACTTATCCTCAAGAGTGTTTCCCTTCAAATCCTTCAAATGTCTTTTGTTTTTTTTTTTGCCAGTTCTCATTCTTTTCTCTTGGAAATATGCAACACTACTTATCCCTTAGAAATATACAACTTCACTCTGCAATATAGTCTGTGTATTTTATCTCTTTCACATTGTATGCCTCCTCTGAATTCTTTCAGAAGAGATCATGAGAATCAGAGATGCATATGGAGACAAGAGGAGATTGTAATAAAATATTAGACATTTTAATCTAGTTATCATTGGATTTCCTCCATTTTCATAATGTTAAAACATGGACTCCTCTCCCTTGAGTTCAGTTTATACAAATTACTGTTCCTTTCTTTTAGAATCCAGACCTAACTGCTGCTCAGGCCCCAGTACCTGTGCTAGCATTATATTCTCTCATTAGCCTCACAGGTATTGGTATGCCTCCTAAAATACATGCCTGTGCATCTGTGATTACCTTACAGACTCACAGTGTACATGCACTTCTCATTTCCCCAAGTGAGGCTGCTAGACTCCAAAACATCAGGGACATCAACGGGTGACTAGGGGCAACATATTCCCCCATTTACCTATTTAATGTGGAAATCTCAAGTAGATGTGCTCCTTTCTAAATATCCTGCCTCCTCAGAGCCCCAATTTCCTTCCTCAGAATGATCTTTCCCTGTAGCCTTCTTCTTCTTAGATGTCTAAAATTGGCCTAGTGGGCCTTAATTCCCTTCAGAAGCCCCACCATGCTGTTTTATATCTGTCAGTCTCTCTTCTTATGGTGTCAATAGCTAGTCTAATAAACCTGCTAACTCAAGAAGACAATTCCCCTCAGTGATCCCCTTGAAGATAAACCCAAAACCATTCATTTTTTTCATTCAAAACTTCCATAAGTATTTGTACTTCTGTACTTGGCTAAGGGACTACTTTTTGTCTCCTAATTAGGGGAAATATATGCCTTTGTTCTCTCACTCTCTCTTGCCATTTCCATGTTAACCTAAAATAAGAATGATGTTAAAAGACTAGTAGCTATTTTCATGGGCCTGCATTGACATGTGATTAAGATAATGGGTTTCTTCTGTGAAACTGAAAACATAGTGACTTCAACCCATGAACTCTGCTGTGAATTAAGGACATGACTGGATATAATATCTTGGATAATGGGTCTAGGAGGGAATTTAGAATTTCCTCTGTGAGTATTAACATCTGAGACATTGTATCTAAGAAGAATGATTCATTTTTGGACTTGTTCTAAGTTTTACATATTCTCACAGAAAGAGATTTATTACTAGATTTGAGAGAGATAACTGTGTTTTTGCTACATACAAAAGACAAATTTAAAGTAAGGAAGGAAGGAAGAAAGGAAGGAAGGAAAGAAGGAAGAAAGGAAGGAAGGAAGGAAGGAAGGAAGGAAGGAAGGAAGGAAGGAGATAGGGAGAGAGGGAGAAAGGAAGGAAGGACAGAGGAAGGAAAGGGGAAAGGAAGGAAGGAAGAAAGTGATGACTCTCCTTGTGGAACTGACAAGGAAAGCCGAGACTCAGGCAGTTACATGCTACTCTTAATCCTCACGAAGATTATATACCTTGGTCTCTGGGAATAAAAATAACTCTAGTCTAGACATACATCGAGGAATGTTACACTTGCTTTACAAGAAACATGTATACTTTAGTATTCACTTGCCAACAAATTTATACTAATTAACTGAAGTCATCATGGAGTCAGATAGGATATATTCCTTTGAATTGCTAAGCAATTCAAAGTGAACAGTGAGTAAAAGAGTTAGTTTGAATTATTGGATATGTTCCTTTGAATTCTTAGGCTCCTTAGTGAAAGAGTTAGTTTTGAATTACTTAAACTTGATTTCATTGAAAATTTGTATCTCAGTTACAACATTTAGAATCAGGGCATATTTTATCACTGAGCTTTTAAATAAAGAGATGAAGGTTAACTTGGTTTTATACATTATAAAGAAAAAATTCAAATAACTTGTCAGGCAGAATGGCCAGTAACTGACAATTGCTGGGGTCTAATGAAAACCCTACTACCAGTTTATAAAACTTTACAGTGGTCATACAGAAGTATACTGTAACATATTTTTAAAGTAAGAATCTTTCTTCTAGACAGATAACTTACTCATTATAGTTGTAATTTAGAAGTAAATTTCAAAATATTGTCATTTTGAACTGAAATTCCACTCCTGGCCTGTTTAATACAGGCACTTGTTGACTATAAACTATAGAAGATGAACAAAGGGAACAAGCTAAAACAGAGGAAACAGAGGCAGAGGTATTAAATAAAAAGAACAAGGCTTTATTCCATGACATGAATTCTGCTGGTTCATTTCTAGGTAGAAATAAGTAGGTAAATAAATATTATGTTAGTTCCCAGAGTACTGGAAAGAAAACTTGGATATTCAATGTGTTCTTAAGACATTTCTTTTCCTCAGTGTTGCAAGATAAGACACCAGCGTGCTACCAGTTCTAAAACATGAAGGACCCACAGGCTAGATCCCTCAAAACCTTTCTTTGAACTAAGGAAGGCCTTGGTTTTAGTTCACCTGCAATTCAGTCATCATCATCAAAGGGACAGAATCTGAAATAAAGTCTGATTTTGAAGATAAGACAGTACATTTTCTCCTTCATAGGACAACCTACTCCAATCTTAGATTGTGTACCAGACAATTGACCTCCCTGAGTCTTAGTGGGTAACAGGAAAAATGGGACTTCTGTAAACAAACATTTCTCTCTAACTTAATGTAATAGATGGAGTAATTTACTCATAGTATTTCAGTTATATTTACATGATCACTCATTTTATTAAGCAAAATCATGTTGAAAAATGGGGTCACATTATTTTTAGCTCTAATAAAATCTCACAATAATATATCTGATCACCTCTCAGGAAAGGACAAAATGATAATGGTTCAGCTTTGTTAGGTATCCCTAGCAATCACAGCTATCCAAAGTATACTGTTTAACATGATCTCATTTATACTCTAGATACCAATCCTTACATAGTGAGTTTCTGGGAAGACTTTTCTATAACTCTGTGGACTTCCATTTCAAAGGGGTTGATTATTTCTTTTACCATATACAAACTTTTCAATTCCATGAACTCACAGTTGTGCTAAAAGGAAGGTTAGGAACATCGTAACTTACAGAGTTCAAGGACGACTGATACATACCAATGAGATTTGAATTCAACTAGATCAGTGTACCTGTGAACTGTCTGTTTAGAAACAGTACCTGCACAATATCAACCATTGGATAGTTCAGAGTGTATTGGGGGTGGATGTAAGATTCCAGTTAGTAGCAAAAACATATTGACAGTTGATGGCAGTTGGCTGCCTTTTCAGGGATAATACCTGTACAATATCAAACTGAATTCTGCAGTGTGTATTTGGGGTGGATCAAATGTTCTAGTATGTAGCCAAGACCTATTGACAGTTGATGGTGGCTAGAGGGTAGAATAAATTTTCAATAAAGATGTGGGAACCTATGGGTTCTTTATTCTCCACAAGATGGTAAAATTTCCAAGCACATGTGGGAGCACTAAATGTATGTATAACAGGGATGGGCAAAATGAAAATGCTCTAAAAATATCTTCCTGTCTCATTTGAAAATCCAATGATTGAAAGAATTGACTTCAACAAATAGGAATTTGCCTAGGAATAATGATTCAAGCAAAGGGGAACCTGTTTCCATGAACAGGATTTCATAAAATCCTAACAATAAGTCAAGATACCTTACAGGATGAATAAAACACAACTTTTGGAGAATTGGAGCACATTTTGAACAGGACTCCAATTTATATTTCTATACCCTTAGCTCTCTTTTTAAACCTTAATATCAATTTAGGAACCCAAAGGTTGACAGAAGTCCAGTAGTTCCTTTTTCCTCTTGCAAATGTAACCATATGAAATACTTTTTTCTTTCTACTGTTAATTTGATGCTTCCAGTTTATATGTTGGCAATTTATGTCTAATCCTGGTTGGGCAAAAGATTTAGTCTAGTAGTTCAAAAACAACTGAAAATTAGGAAAAGGTAGAAAATTATGAGTGGGACACAAAGGAGCTATGTGAAGAGTTAGGGAAGAGATGGGGTAGGTAAAGTCCCAAACTGAAAGACTAGGATTTAGACAGACTCCCTGGTAGGTATACAGACAAGGAGAGAGGCCATGACTATGACATAAATGTGGTCTCATTGTTGCCAGCAGTTAACATTTATTAAGGCCCCTTAGATCAACACGCCTCTAGGAACCCTGATTATTGAACCTCCAGTCATCTACCCTTTGTCAGGTGGAAGCAGTTAGAGCAGTCAACATGTTCAAGCCCATAAACACAGTAAAAGTGACCTCAAGTTTGGTCTGAGAAGCTAGGTATTAGAGAGACTCCCTGTAGGTACAGAGATAGGTAGAGAAATCAAGACAAGGTAATAAATGTAGCAACCTCACAAAATGCCTTCTCCTTCACCTTCCTGACTTGAAATAAAAGACTAAGAGCTCAAAATAACTGTAATTGTTTCAAGCCAGAAAACATCCTACTGATGAAATGACTCAATAAGTTCAAGGCCAGACAGGAATTATCTAGAACAGACAATACTGAAACAACCATCTCACCTGTCTTAAAACTGACCAACCCTAAATAAGAGGAGGAAAACTCCTAGGGGCTTTCAAATGCCAGCCTTTGAGATGTGATTGGGTTTCCAGCTTTCTGAGTTTCCCTTGAGCTTTGCACAGTGTCATTTTCTCTGTGTACTTACTGAATGAGTGTGGATCTCTTCCCAGGAGATACCTTTTCTTAAACTACTGTCTGTTTGCTACTTTTGAGATGTCTCTGATGCTGCATGTTGTTCTTGAAAAGTTCTTGTCTTATAATACTTTAACAGACAGAAAATGAATCCAGTCAAGAACCCAATGCTGAGTCATGTTCTCAGTCATTTTGGTTCTCATCTGGAATAATCCTTGGGGACCACCAAATTTATCAGATAACAAATCAGGCCAAAACTTAAGGTGACAGGAGACTTGACTGGTAAGCTGCTTCCACCATTACTCCATCCTACCACAGGGGGTTAATTTTATGTTCTTCTTACTAACAAAGAAGCTCTCCTCAGAACTACCTCTGGTTTTATACCCTAGGAAGTCAGTTTAACTGTTCAGCAACCATAGACCAGTGAAGAAACTTCAAAGTATACTAATAGCCTAAAACATAGATTTCATAGTTAAGTGACCTCAGTCTGTTCATGGTGAAACCTCATCCAGGGTCCTAAAGGAGGGGAATTCTTAGGGAAAATTGTAAAATGGTTTTCTGTGTGGAGACAGACAGATTACTGGATAATTTATTCTATACCTTATCCTGACACTTCCTTAATGTTCATTGTGATAGAGGTCAAGCACTATTTTGAAATAGAATTGAATGAGGGTTTTCTTCTTCTCCTCTCCATAGAAACTATTTGACATTACTTCTGTTTATTTATTTTGCTAATTGAAGCCCTATACACTTAACCACTAAGGTCATACAAAATGCTTTTACCTTTATCCATACAAACTATCAAAAGTCTCTGCTCTTTAAAAAAAACCTCTAAATGTCTCTATTTAGTACGTAAGATGTATGAATCCCACAGAGACCTATGCCTGATAGGTGATAGTTTCACATTATAAGGAAGTTGGGTTCACTGTGAGCAAAATGTAATCATCTGCTTTATTACCATCTTGGATTCTGACCTCATAAAGATGGACTTGTGACTTGGCCTCCATCTTGGTTAATGTAACTACAAATCTTCAAAGAACTATAACTACACAGGGAAATTCTTAGTCCTAATGAATCTTCCTTCTGGTTCTCTCTCCCATACCTTTCTCTTTCTCTCACTCTCTCTCTCTCCCCTCTGATCAATTAGGCAACATCAAATATCCTATGGTCCCAAGGGAGTCCCCTAAATTGTTATTTTCTTGAGAATATCTTAAATATAATGACTCTGGCTAACATAATCCAAAAGCATGTTATTGGACAAAGGATATCCTGTATTCAACATTCCTAGAGGATGTACTAAGGCTGATTTCTGTTTTTCAGGCAAACCATTATCTCCATTAATTGCCCCCAACAGTCAACTGCCTTGGGCAGAGGCATGGAGTTGTTGATAAATCTTTTTTTTTTTAAAGATTTATTTATTTATTATATGTAAGTACACTGCAGCTGTCTTCAGACACTCCAGAAGAGGGCGTCAGATCTCATTACAGGTGGTTGTGAGCCACCATGTGGTTGCTGGGATTTGAACTCAGGACCTTCAGAAGAACAGTCAGTGCTCTTAACTGCTGAGCTATCTCTCCAGCCCCTGTTGATAAATCTTAACAGTCTGAATCAATTCATAGAACCCCATAGTGGTAACTACAATATAAACTTTACATATTTCCCCCACAGTTACTGTTCTATTCTCAGAGGCAGGTCAGTAGTTCGAGGTCACCAATAAACTTTTCTATCTACCCAGGTAGTGTCTTTATCTACCTTCGATTATATTATCCAAGACAGGATATTTTTTTTTCATATTGTGTTATCTTCTACTTGAATCTTTGATTTATAGTCAAAAGTGATTAACAAAAGAAATGACTTAATATGATCACATAGTAAGTTCTTCTAAAATTTGTTCCCTTTTAATTCCTAAAATTCCTAGGTGAGAAGTAGCTTATCTCTGTCAGCTTTGAGGTTGTCACAACTTTAATGAGACCTGTGAATAAGGTTACAAGTTTGCCTTCAATCTCCTTCTGTCCTAAGTAAGAGGCTTGGGGCAGCTAGTGTTTGTCTTTCATAAACCTAATTCTCTAACACTGAGTTGAGAATAGTAGTGAAGGACAGAGTTCATGTAACAGTGTGCTATAAAAGAGGCTTGCAGTGAGCCAATACCTACCTTTTAGAATCCATGTTGATCTAACATGATCTATTCTAAGGAGGAAGTCAGGAGTAAAAGAGTGTGCTCTCTAACTTAGTCTATCCAATGGAGGCATGAAAAGGGTTGACATCTCCTTAATCCATGTTCTTCTAACCTTGACCTGTTCTAATGAGGAGGATAGGGAAGATCTATCATAACTCTACTTCCATCAACTTTATGTAGGATGCTTATGTGGAAATATTGTCTTTCTTTGAGAATGCATGTTTTCCTACCTTAATCTCTACTATGAAGGAGTAGAGGAGAGAAATCTTGTCCTGTCAAACTCATGTTGTCCTACAAGAGAGAACTGGAGAAAGCTGGTGTCTGCCTGAAGTTCATATCATCCTAACATGACATTTCCTCCACTAGATGTTAGATGTGAACTAGAGTGCCCTCCACTTCAGTATAGTCTATGAAGTATGAATGGAGGGAACTAATGTTTTCACTACCAGTAGTAAGGAGGACTGGGACAAATCCCTGTGATTAGGATTTAACAAGATCACTTCACCCATGAACTCAGAAAGGTTGCTTATTCAGGGACAGTACCTGTACAATATCAAACATTGAATAGTTCAGTGTGTATTTGGTTGGTTGGATCAAAAGTTCCAGTCTGTAACCAAGACCTACTGACAATTGATGGTGGTTAGTAGATTAGGGTAGTCCCTCATAGGTTGTTTATGCTCTAATGGATAGTAAAATTTCCAAGGACATGTAGGAGCACTAAATGTATAACAGGATTGGATGTAATGAACATGTTATAAAAAGTTACTCCTATCTCATTTTGATAATCCAACTATTGAAAGAGTGGACTCCAAAAAATGAGAATTTCCCTAGGAATATCATGTTGAGAGAAAAAAAGTGGCCCATGCAGAGGTGAACCTGTTTTCCTGAACAAGATAACATACAATCATAACAACTTGTCAAGACACCTTACAGGATGAATAAAGCAAGACCTTCACATCATGGACTACACATTGAACAGGAATACTATTTGCATGTCTATATCCTAGGCTCTCTTTTTACACTTTAATATCAGTTCAGGACACCAAAGGTTGCCTTGGGAGATTCAGTTCCTGTACTTCCTTCTTCCCAATGTGGCCAGAGAAACATTAACTCTTTTTATCTTTATACAGCTAACTTGATGCTTTCAATGTACCTGTTGGCATTTTCTCTCTAAACCTGGTTTCGGCAACAGACTGAGTAAAATAATTCAAAATCAACTGAAAAAAATAGCTAAAATAAGAACTTGTGAGAGGAAAACAGTGGAGATATGTAATAAATTAGAGTGGAGATTAGGTACATAAAGTACCAAACTGAGAGACTAGGAGTTAGACCCACTCCCTGGTAGGCATGTAAATAAGGAGAGAAGAAATGAGGAGGTCAATAAAGTGATAATATTGTAGTCCCTTATACTGTATCCTTGCTATCAGTTAAGATTTATCAAGTTCCCATAGATGAACACTCCTCTAGGGACCCTGACCTTTGACACTCGTTTCATCTACCCTTGGTCAGGTAATATCAGTTAGGAGCAGCCAGTATACCCAAGCTTCTACCAGCCTTAGAAGTAACTTCTAAGTTTGGTCTGATGGACTAGGTATTAGAGAGACTCATTATTGGAAGGTAGATATGTCGAGAAGTGAAGACAAGGGGCAAACTCACAAAATGGCTTCCCCTTTACCCTCCTTACTTGAGATAAAAGACTAAAGGTCAAAACAAATGCCTTTGTTTTCTGCCAGCAAGCTTCCTGCTCATGGACTGACTCCATAGGTTCAAGGCTAGAGCAGGTCATTTATATAACATATGCTTCTCAGACAACTATCTTAACTGTCTAAACACTGACCAAGGTACTAGGAGAGGAAAATTCCTGGACTTGGGCAAATGCCTGCACTTCAGACTTGGCTGGGCTTCCAGCTTTCTGAGACTACCCTGAACTTTGCAGAGGGTCATACTCCTAGTGCACTTCCTGCATGGGTGTGGTCCTCATCCCCAAGGAACAGCTTTTCTTAAACTGCTGTTTGTCTTTGCTACATTTGAGATGTCTCTTATGCTACATGTTGTTACTTCTTCCTTCTTGACTTCTAATTCTTTAACTGCCAGAGAAAATGAACTAAGTCAAGACAACTAGTCTCAGTCATTTCAAGTGTTACTTTGTTTCTCATTTGGGATTTTTCTGGGGATCACCAACCTCTTCAGATCAAAAATCAGGCCAAACCATCATGTGACCTGGAATTTAACAGATAAGTTGCCTAGCCCCTCACTCCATCCTGGTATAAGGGGTTAATTTTATGATCATTTCACTAACAAACGAGTCTCCTTATAAGTAACGCTGTCTTTGTACCCTAAGAAGCCAGTTTACCTGTTCAGGAACCAGAGACCAGTAAAAACAACTTCAAACTGTAGTAAGATCCTAAATCTCCAGAATAAAGTGACATCACACTGTTCATTATGAAACTGATCCAGGTTTCTATTGGAGGTGCATCTAAGCAAAATTTGTAAAGAAACTCTCTTTTGGGAGACAGATATAATGTTGGATAGGTTTTTATAAACCTTATCCTCATACTTCCTTGATATTCAACAGTAGAGAGGCCAACTACTGTTTGAAATAGAATTGAATGATTGTTTTCTTCTCATTGTCAATCAAAAGCTATTTGACAAAATCTTGAAACTGAGGATAGCTACTCAGCTTCTCTGAGTTAAGACTATGAATTCATTCCTATGTTTATTTATTTTGTTAATTGGGGCCCAACCCATTTACCCACTGAGATAAGACAAAATGTTTTTACCTTTACCTCCCTAAGTAACAAAATTTTCTGCTTTCAAATAAAGCTAATAAACTTCTGTATTTAAGAGGTAATATGTATGAATCCCACCGAGACTTATCCCTGATAGGCAATGGGCACACATTCTCACATTTTAGAGACCTGGGTTCTCTGCCAGAAAAATATAACCATCGGCTTTGTCACCATTTTCGATTATGTTCTCATCAAGATGGAAAAAGTCTTGTGACTTGCCTCCATCTTCTTTAATATAAGCACATAACCATAATCATCTATAACTGTACCCAAAGAACTTTTTACTGCTAATGAATTTTTCCCCTGGTTATATTTATTGTCCCCATCCATCACGTCTATTTTTTTAAGATAACACATGTCATTCCTTTTGTAGAGTATCACCACAAATATTGAAACATTCTTGAAAATGTCTTTAATAAAAGGACTCTGGTTAACATGAACAGAAAGCTTGTTATTGGGCAAAGTCTTTCCTATATTCTGTATTCTCAGGGGATGTCTGAAGTCTGTTTTCTGATTTTCAGGTAAAATGCTACCTCTTTAACTGCCACTAACAGTCACCTGCATTTGCATAGGCATAGACTTGTACAATATTCAGAAAAGCATTCATCAATAGATAGAGCCACATGCAGGCAATTACAATTAAACTATACATACTTTCCCAATAGTTACAGTTTTCTAGTCTCAAAGGCAGATCAGTAGTTTGAGGCCCCCAAAAATCTTCTCTATCTATTCAAGGAGTATTTTCTGTCTAACTTGTGTTGTATCATACAAGACAGTTTATTTTATTTTGCTCATTGTTCTGTCTTGTATTTCAATCTTTCTATTAAAGTAAAAGGAGATTAATAATTATTTAATATGATCACAACTATATTCTTCTAAAATGTTTTCTCTGTCACTTTCTAAAATATCTAGGTGAGAAGTTGCTTTTGACTCAGATTTGAGATTGTCCAAACTTTAATCCCTTCAGGGGATAAGGTTAGGATGGAACCAATGTGGCTTCAAACTCGTTCTGTCCTAAGAGGCCTGAGGGAGCTAGTGTGTGTCTGTCAGGAACATGATTCTCTAACAGTGACTGGAAGAGGATAGGTGTAAAGGAGAGAGATTATACAGCTTACAGTGTGATAGTGAAGTGGTTTTGAGGGAGCTAATGTTGACCTCTGAGAATCTATATTGGGCTAACTAGTGGCCTGTCCTAAGGTAGATGTCAGGCATAAAATAGTGTGCTGTCTAACTCAGTCTATCATAGGGAGGCATGAATGGAGTTAACATCTCCTTAATCCATGCTGTTCTAACCTGGATCTGTCTCCTGAGGAGTAAAGGGAAGATCTATTGAAACTTTACCTCCATCTGTCTTAATTAGGAGGATTATGTGAAATATCTGTTTCTGAGAATGCAGGTTTTCCTTCTATAATCTCTACTAGGAAGCAGTGAGGAGTGAACTACTATCCTGTCAAATTCATTGTCTGACAAGGGGGGAGTTGGGAAAGTGCGTGACTCCTTAAAGATGCATATCATCCTAACATGACATTTCCTCCATGAGAGGTTAGGTATGATCCAGAGTGATATTTACCTCAGTAGAGTCAATGAAGGATGAATGGAGGGAACTAACGTTTTAACTGCCATAAGTTGAGGAAGACTGTACCTGATCCCTGTGATTAGGATTTAACAATATCACTTCACACATGAACTCAGAAAATTCTCCTATTCAATGACAGTACCTGTACAAATATCAACCATTGAATAGTTCAGTGTGTATTGAGGGTGGATCAAATTTCCAGTCTCTC
>JADRCC010147996.1:0-11443 GCA_019843855.1 Hylomyscus alleni
TCAAATTAAGGTCTTTGATCTAATTAGATCAAAGACCTTAATTTGAAGCATAAAACACAAAAATTGTTAGAGGAAAATATAGACAGTTCCCTACATGTTATAGATAGAGGTAAGGTATTTGTGAACAGGCATCCATTTGCCAAGGAATTAAGACTAACCATTGAAAAGTAGGACCTCGCAAAACCAAAAGACTTCTGTACAGAAAAGGAAACCAACAGAATGGGGGAAAATCTTTGTCTACTATTCATTTGACAGAGGATTAATAAACAGAATATACAAAGAACTCAAAAAAGCGAAGAAAACAAATAACCCAATTGCCATGCCCACTCGTCTACTCCAGTTATGTCTGCAATATCAGAGGTAAAAGCCTGATCTTGGACAAGAGACATTATGGCTTCAAAGGGAGTTTGTGCCTCCTGGGTATACAGTCAGTCGTTGGCATCTCCTAATTCACACATGTTTCAGATTAGTCTTTCCAATCATCAACACACCTTCTTATTCAGGCATAAAGCTACCCCAAGAAATGATTTTCTTATATTTGTGCCTGTCCAGAAGAGGTGGCTGCTTTACACCCAGTGTGTTTCAGGTGGCCTCAGATGTACCTCAACTGCTGAGCCGCTAGATTTCTCATTTTGCAATGATTGTAAAAACCTCATGCTATTTTTAAGAAATACATTCAGACTTAGCACTTCCTTGTGTCGACTCTATCTGTCACTCGCTGAATTTTTTGCCCACCTGACCAGAACTCTCATTCTGCGGAACAAGAGGTCCCTGCAATGAACCCAGTCCATGACATCCAATTAAAAATAGCCTAGAACAGCTGGGTGGTGGTGGCTTTAAAAGACAATTCAGGAGCCAAGTGGTGGTGGCATATGCCTTTATTCCCAACAATCAGGAGGCAGAGGCAGGTGAATCTCTATGAGTTGAAGGCCAGTCTGGTCTACATAGAGAGTTCCAGGACAACCAGGGCTTTACAGAGAAACTGTATCTCAGGTTGGGTGGAGGGGAGGCTAGGGTTCAAAACAGAAAGTTCTTAATGGAAACAAAATAATTAAAACCTCAAAAAGTGTTTATTACCCTTAGCAATGAGGAAAATGAAAATTGAAACAACTTTGAAATTTTATCTCACTCCAGTCAGAATGGCTAAGATTAACAAAACAACTGACATCAAATGCTTGTAAGGTTATGGAGAAGTGAGGGCACTCGTTCACTGCTGGTGGGAAGAGAAATTGATGCAGCCACTTAGAAATCAGCATAGAAAATCCTCAGAAAACTAAAAGTAAATCTACCATTTGATCCAGCAATATCACACCTTGTCATATGCCCCAGGACTCAACATCCTACTCTACTGACGCTGGCTCAGAGATGTTCATTGCTACCTTATTCACAATATCAATGAAATTGGAAAAAACATAAATGGCCTAAGATAGATAACTGAATAATGAAAATGTAATATACATATACTATGGAATACTATTCTGCTATCAAAAATGAAATCATGAAATTTTCAGGTAAGTGGATGAACCTAGAAAGACGATATTGAGTAAGGGATTCTAAATCCAGAAGGACAAACACCACAGATTCTTGCTCATCTGTGGTCCATTAACTAGAATTCATTACATGTGTATATAAAACATGGAAGAACAAAAAAACCAGAAAAGTATAAAGGGACCATATATGTGAGGAGAGGTGAGAGAGGAGTAGCAGGATACACGGGATATAAAGTGGAATGTAGAAAAAGAGGGAGGAAGCTTCAACTGTGAAGGAGGAAGGAAGGCCAGTACAAAAGAGAAAGTGATAAAGGGCAAATAACATCATGATTGTTTGATAAAGCTTCAAGGATTCATATTTTATATTTACCAAAATATATACAATAAATACATTATGTCTATATCATATGTGTGTGTGTGTGTGTGTGTGTGTGTGTGTGTGTGTGTGTATCTGTATAGAGGAGATAGATCTCTTTAAAAAAGTTATGCTACTTGGGCTTGACAGTACTCCCTACAGGAATCATGGACTATCCCAAATCCCACTACCTGATACAAGAAACCTTTCACATGGTTGGATAGAGTATCCCAAGTGACTCCCCAAAACAATATAAACTATTGATGTAGCCCTTGGTTGCCTCTCAGAGGTTAAGGTAGGCCCTAAGTGCAGAACCCTCTGCACTTAGGACATAGGACTTGGATAATTTGAGCTGCATCTAACTTGAAAGCTTTCTAAATGTGGCCTAGCTTGAATAGTTCTAGAAAATAATGTGCAAACTACCAAAGAATGGAGGAAATTAATAGTCCTACCTAGCTATATGACCTATGAGCAAAAATGACAATGACCAACATGGCAAAGTATCCCTTAAAGTACAAAAAGTGGCATTCACATATCAGTGAATGGCAAGAAAAACTGTCTAATTGGACTTAAGGGCCACGGGAGAGAAATAATATGGGGTACTGGTACTAGAAACCTAGACTACTTCTTATGGCTAATGAGATCATGGACCTTAGGAAAAAACTACTGCTGTCACTTTGCTAGACCAGCATAATTCCTTATTACCTTCTAAATCTTATCTTTATACCCGCAGATCAATATAGCTACCACCCTTCTGGAGGTTGCTCAAGTGTGTTTAGTATCAATTCCAAACCCATCTCATAGAATTCAGTTTACATTAGAAATCAAGGTTTTGATGAATGTCACACTTGGAAGCCAGTTAAAAAAGCTGAAAGGAAGATACAACATCCCATTGTCTAATTGACTTTCTGCACCTTTAAAGTAATACATTTGTCACAATAAATTATTAATGAGAAGTGAATATTTGACTTGCTGCCCTGAAGAAAAAAAGTTCATTTCAGGTAGCAGAGTTCCTTTTCAATAATGAGTCTGACAATAGGGGACTTTAGGGACAAAGTTGTCTAAAAACTATCCCTTTCTTAATCACTGAATTGCCCCTGCCATTTCCTTCTTTAAAATAGCATTTTATAGTCATTTTAGTGGAAAGACGAAGCAGCTTTTGTTTGGAGTTTAGTTTTGTTTTAATTTAATGTATGATTATAGGTTACATATACTTTTCTAGTATTTTCAAATAATCACGTACTTATGATTACAAAAAAAAAGTGTTTCCTAACCATGTATTACTATTTGAGTATTTTCTTCAAATCCTGTCACTTGTTTATGGTTGATACTGCTAAACCACCGTGGCTATTAAATTAAGGGTTTGATATCTGTTTTGAAGCATTTTTTTCAATTGTGTATTATACTAAAACCACAAAACTATCAAATTACAAAATCATATTGACTCATGTACCACCAAAAAAAGTATATATTTAAGGTAACATTGCACTGACTACACTCTTGAAACATTAAACTAAATAATATTTATTAAACAAAGGGGGCTTTGAGAAGACGGGGGAGGAAGGGAGCGTATATTGTAGAAAGTCAAACTTGAAAGCATTCTTTTGAGAAAAAGACATGAGGCCTCACTTCACCTATTTCATTTTCATTTAGAAACCCACTACCACCACACCAACTGACACCTCAAGCCTTCTTTCTGCTTCTTTAAACTATGCTTATTTCACTCATTAGACAGTGAGTCCCCCAAGATACATAGTATTGTACTATAAACATACGAGGTGCTTAATAAATATTCATTGATTTCAGAGTATGGCACTTTTCCAAGTACATAGAAGTTCATGAATTTATGTTATTTGAGAATCTTGAATACTCATATGAGAATACCAATTCTCGGTATCTAGAAATAGATAGTGATGATGAAGGCATTCAACAATCAGATGGATATGTATCTGAATGTCTTGTGATGGATGCTGGGAGTCTCATTTCAGCTTGTTATAAGTAGCATTGGGAGGCTTATTGCAATGTTCTTTCCATAAGGCTTCCTACTGGGACAACACATCTTGTTTGATGGGTTCAGCAAGGAGCAATTAGGTTTTTTTCATAGGCTACATTTCTTGATCATGCCTGTACTGTGTTCTTTATGCTCATTCCCTTGACATACATAAGTCCATTTTAAAGAGCACCCAATGCTTTCTGGGATATTATGGAAACTCTCTTGAAGGAATGCAAATATATTTTATTATCTCTGATTATGTAGAGCTCTTCCAGGAAAACAGGATATTACATTTTCTGAAATAGATTCCTCTTAGCCTCCCTCTAGCCTATCTCCCAAAATTAAGGCCCATAAATAGGAAAAATAACATATATTTGGAACAATCAGAAATAATTATAATCTAATTTTTTCTAGATTCATAATACCAGGGAAATGACTGAGGATTTACTATACAGAGTTCTATATAAATGGACATATTAAACACAATTAAATAAACAGGCAATGCCATGATGGTATTTATTCTTCCTCAATAAAGGTTAATGCTAGTTATAGAGTTGGTCACTGACCAATGACACAAAACACTACAATGCCCCTGTTCCCTGTTATTCCTTCTAATATAGATACAACTTATCATCTTTGATTTAGTTTGGTATTTGGCAAAATATTTGAGATATTTCATAATTTTAGGTGATAAGTAGATGATTTATACATAGGGCTATAATAATTAAAATTAGTATTACAGATCCAGAATTTCATAATAAAGGAAGTAATGATATAAATACTTGAAGAAAATATAGATCAGCAATAGGTACAGCAGTTGTGGACAAATGAGTTCTAAATTTCATAGCAGGAAATGCAAGAAGAGAAAAAGGTGAATTGTCAGCATTTGTTATTCAGTAACAGTGATTTAAATGAAATAACTTTGTCCTACTACTAACTTTAGTAATTATTTGGATAAATCATTTTGTTGAGTATAAAAAGAGCAGCATAATTTATCCCATTTATTCTGAACACGTTGTATTTGAATACAAATTAAAATTCAAGTATAACTATGACAAATCACTGACCTTGAGTCCATACGAGTTCCTAAAGAAGAAAACCTATAGGAAAAATCTCCTATTGCTTTAATATTTGTTGTTATTTATAGGTAGCAACACAGTAATCTAGTTTTGACTGCATGGTACCCAATGAGAAGTACCTATACCAACTGCAAATAGATGACAGAGTTAAAAACATATTTTTAGAGAAATTTTTAGGGAAATATAGGACACGGACCTGATAATCTATACTTTATGCCAAGTAATTCTGATTCTCTTATATTCAAGGACCTCTGGCTTGTTTACACCTATCAGTAATTGTCATTGCCCATCTCCTGCAGTAAGTTCCAGTTCTTGACTTTTTTGTCCCATGCTGGAGACCCAGATTGCTTAGGTGATCTGGAGTGTGTTAGTCTTCCAGTCCATAGTCCTCTTCCCAGAATGTTTCTTGAAACAAAGGACCAAGAGACATAGCAATATTTTAAAATGAAATCCGTGCATATCAAGATCTTAGAATTGCCTAGGACAATAAAGTCAACTTCAAGAAAAGGCTAATATAGTTTGGATAAATAATATACCTGGTGATCAAATATTCCAAATGATTCTAGCAGTAGTATAAGTTCATTTTTTTGAAATTCTTTAGTCTTTGAAATAACAGCCCCAAAACTGTTCCAAAAATGAAGATCACAAAAATACAGTTATGTTCATTGCTTCACACAAACATAATATTTTTGTAAATGTTTTCTAATACAAGTAAGCAATACACAGGAAAATGAGAAAATGGGGCTAGAGAGATGGCTCAGAGGTTGAGAGCACTGATTGCTCTTTCAGAGGTCCTGAGTTCAATCCCCTTTTCTGGTGTGTCCCAAAAGAGAAACCAGTGTATCCACATACACACACACACACACACCAGAAGAGGGTTTTGGATCCCACCACAGATGATTGTGCACCACCATGTGGTTGCTCAACCACTGAGCCATCTCTTCAGCCCTGATTTATCATTTTCCTATGTATTGCTCAAGTGCAAGTGGATCAAGGTCCTCCACATAAAACCAGGTACCCTGAAACTAGTAGAGGAGAAAGTGGGGAAGAGGTTCAAACACATAGACATAGGGGAAATTTTCCTAAACAGAAAGTCAATGGTTTATGTTCTGAGATCAAGAATCAACAAATGGGACCTCATAAAATGGCAACACTTCTGTAAAGCAAAGGACAATATCAATAGAACAAAACTGCAACCAACAGATTGGGAAAAGATCATTACCAATCCTATATCTGATAGAGGATTATTATCCAATATTTACAAGAACTCAAGTAGTTAGACTCCAGAGAATCAAATAACTCTATTAAAAATGGGGTACAGAGCTAAACAAAGAATTTCCAACACAGGAATATCAAATGGCCAAGAAGCACCTAAAGAAATGTTCAACACCCTTAGTCATCAGGGAAATGCAAACCAAAACAACCATGAGATTCCACCTCACACCAGTCAGAATGGCTAAGACAAAAGCTCAGGGGACAGCAAATGCTGGTGAGAATATGGAGAAAGAGAAACACTCCTCCATTGTTTGTGGGATTGCAAGCTGGTACAACCACTCTGGAAATCAGTCTGGCGGTTCCTCAGAAAATTGGACATAGTACTAACTGAGGACCCAGCTATACCACTCCTGGGCATATACCCAGAAGATGGTCCAACATGTAATAAGGAAATATGACTCATTATCTTTATAACAGCCTTATTTATAATAGCCAGAAGCTGGAAAGAAGACAGATGTCCCTCAAGAGAAGAATGCATATAGAAAATGCAGTACATTTACACAACAGAGTACTAATGAAAACAATAACTTCATGATATTCTTAGGCAAGTGGATGGAACTAGAAAATATCATCCTGAGTGAAGTAACTCAATCATAAAAGAGCACACATGGTATGCACTCACTGATAAGTGGATATTAGCCCAAAAGCTCAGAATACCCAAGATACAATTCACAGACCACATGAAGCTCAAGAAGACGTAAGACCAAAGTGTGGATACTTCAGTGCTTCTTAGAAGAGGGAACAAAATACTCACAGGAGGAAATGCAGAGACAAACTGTGGAGCAGAGACTGAAGGAAAGGCCATTCAGAGACTGTCCCATCTGGGGATCCATCCCATATACAGTCACCAAACCCAGACACTGTTGTGGATGCCAAGAAGTGCTTGCTGACAGGAGCCTGATATAGCTGTCTCCTGTGAGGCTCTGCCAGAGCCTGACAAATACAGAGGTGAACGCTTGCAGCCAACCATTGGATTGAGCCCCAGGTCCCCAATGGAGGAGTTAGAGAAAAGACTGAAAGAGCTGAAGAGGTTTGCAACACCATAATAAGAACAACAATATCAACAAAACAGACCCCCCAGGTCCCTCAGGGACCAAACCAGCAACCAAGGAGTACACATGGGGGACCCACGGTTCCAGCAGTATATGTAGCAGAGGATGGCCTTGTTGGGCATCAATGGAAGGAGAGGCCCTTGGTCCTATCAAGGTTTGATGCCCTAGTGTAGAGGAAATCGAGAGAGGGGAGGTGGGAGTGTGTAGGCGGGTGGAGAAACATCCTAGTAGAAGCAGGGGAGGGGGGAATGGGATAAAGAGTTTCTGGGGAAGTACAACCCACAAACCTCCAGAAACTCAAGAAAAAGGAAGATATTTCATTCCTTCTTAAAAGGGGGAATGAAATACCCATGCAAGGAGTTGCAGAGACTAACTATGGAGCAGAGACTGAAGGAAGGGCACTCCAGCCTGATATAGCTGTCTCCTGAGAGGCTCTGACAGTACCTGACTAATACAGAAGTAGAGGCTCACAGCCATCCATTGAACTGAGTATAGGGTCCCCAATGAAGGAGTTAGAGAAAGAACCAATGGAGTTGAAGGGTTTGCAGCCTCTTGGGACAAACAACAATATGGACTGACCAATGCCCTCAGAGTTCCCAGGGATTCAACCACCAACCAAGAAGTACACATGGTGGGACTGATTGTTCTAGCAGCATGTGTATAGTAGAGGATTGCAAAGTCAGTCATCAATGGGAGGAGAGGCCCTTGGCCCTGTGAAGGTTCTGTGCCCCAGTGTAGGGGAATGACAGGGCTGATAAGTGGGAGAAGGTGGGGTGGCAGGCATGGGGAGGGGGGAGGCAACAGGGGTTTGTTCTTGTTGTTTTTGTTTGTTCATTAAAAAGAAAAAAATAAAGTTAAAAAAAAAAAGGACCATTAATGAACTGGAAAAAAAAAAAGAGTTTGTGGGGGAGGGGCGGAACCAGGAAAGGGGATAACATTTGAAATTTAAATAAATAAAATATCCAATAAAAAAGTGAAAAAAATTTAAAAAATTGAAAAAGAAAGAAAAGAAAGGAAAAATGAGAAAACACATAGCTAAATAAAATAAGCACAAACACAATTTTGTTCCCATGAGACAAAAGTGGAAACCATGATGACTATCCTCTAATCTGATCAAATTTATTTAGCGAATAATATCCTAAAACAATATTCAGATACAATTTTTATTTTAGACATTACACAGAAGAACATTTTTATGAACATGAATTTGATGACATACACCAGTTGTTTTTATAAATAAGCACAATGTCTACCATGAAGGGTAAAGAAACAGATGCACAGGATATGTACACATACTTAGATTTTTCATTTTCATTGCAATTTTTCATACAATATATTTTGATCATGTTTCTTCATCTCCTAATTGCTCCCAGATCTTCCTCATTTTCCTACACATCCAACATCGTTTTATTTTTTTCTTCACTCTCTCTTTCAAACAAGAAAAAAAAGAAAGTAAAACAAAATATAAGAAACACAAAAAATCACAAAAATGAAAATCCAAACAAGAAAAAGATCATGAAGGAAAAAAATTCTAAAAATAAATAAATAAATAAAAACTAGCATTGCCCTTGTTTTCTGTTGGTCAACTACTCCTGAGCATGGTGCAGTTGGTATGCCCAATGAGAAACACCACTGGAGAAAACTGATTTTCCCTTTGCCAGTACAATACCAACTGTAGACGGCTTCTTAATTAGTGGTAAGAATCTCTGTCCACTTCCCCTTCTCAATGCTGTGACTTTATTCAGCTCAAAACACTCAAAGAACTGTTCAACTTCCTTAGTCATCAGGGAAATGCAAATCAAAATGATTCACCCATCAGAATGGCTAAGGTCAAAATCTCAAATGATAGCACATGCTGGCAAGGTTGTGGAGCAAGGGGAACACTCCTCCATTGGTGGTTGGGCTGCAAACTTTTACTCCTATTCTGGAAATCAATTTGGTGCTTTCTCAGAAAACTGGGAATAGTTTTATCTCAAGACCCAACTATACCATTCATGCACATATACCCAAAAGATGCTCCACCATCTTACAGGGACAGTTGCTCAACTATGTTCATAGCAGCTTTATTTATAATAGCCAGAAACTGGAAACAACCTTAGATGTCCCTCAGCTGAAGTATGGATAGACAATGTGGTTCATTTACACAATAGAATACTATTTAGCTATTAAAAACAAGGACATCATGAACTCTGTGGGCAAATGGATGGAACTTGAGAATATCATCCTAAGTGTGATAACCCAGACCCAAAAGGGTATGTATGGTATGCACTCACTTATAAATGGATTTTAGCCATAAAGTACAGGATAAACACACCACAATCCACAGACACAAAGAAGCCAGTTAACAAGTAGTACCCAAGCGAGGGTGCTTGAGTCTTTCTCAGGACAGAGAATAAAATGCATGTCAGAGGTGAATATAGGGAACAAATTGGGTAGGAAAGGGGATGAGGAGAATGGAGCAGAGGGATCAGGTGTAGGGAGAGCAGGGGAAAGAGAATGGAAATCAGTGATGAAAGGGATTGGGGACATCTCTAGGATGTGCCAGAAACCTGGGACTGGGAGAGGCCCCAGGGAGTATATGGGGTGACTCTACCTGAGACTCCTAGCAATGGGGGATATGGAGCCTGAAGTGACCACATCCTGTAACCAGAGGGGACTCCCAATTGAGGGAAAAGGTCATCAAACCACCCAGAAAAGCTTCAACCAAAAATGTGTCCTGCCTACAAGATGTTCAGGGACAAAGATGGAGCAGAGATAGAGAATAGCCAAACAATGACTGGCCCAAATTGAGACCCTTTGGGCAAAATCCTGTCCGTGACACTATTAATGGTACTCTGTTATGCTTACAAACAGGAGCCTAGCATAAATGTCCTCTGAGAGGCTCCACCCATCAGCAGCTAGAAAGTGATGCAAAGACCTACAACCAAACATTAGATGGAGTTCTGGAGTATTGCGAAAGAGTTGTGGGAAGGACTGAGGGAACCAGAGAGGATAACGACTCCACAGGAAGACCAACAGAGCAAACTAACCTGGACCCTTGGGCTCCCAGAGACTGAACCACCAACCAAAGAGCAAGCATGGGCTAGACCTAGGCCCCTGCACATATGTAGTGGATGTGCAACTTGGTCTTCATGCAGGTTCCTCATTAACTAGAGGAGGGGCTGTCTCTGAGTCTGTAGCCTGCTTGTGGATCTCATTCCCCTAACTCAACTTGCTTGTCTGACCTCAGTAGGAGAGGATGTAGCTATGCTTGCCGCGACTTCATGTGACAGGGCAGGGTGATGCCCAGATAGGCCTTTCCCTTCTCAGAGGAGAAGGGGAGGGGGTGGTAAGGATCTATGTAAGGGATTGAGAGGAGAGGAGGCTGTTATAAGGATGTAAAGTGAATAAATAAGTAATTAAATAAATGAAAAAAGACAAAATCAACATTATATTAAAACTTACAGTACAAAATTGCTTACAGCATAAAAACAAGAAAAGTACCAGTACATTTTATTATAGATAGGTTTATTGTTCTATATTTGATTCCTAATTGATTCTGTATATATGACATGTACAGATATAGAGGACCAACTGCATTCATTATATTCAATAAAGTATTGAAAAGTGTATTCAAGAGTATATTCAAGAACATATTCAAAAGAGTATTCAATAATATGGTCAACATGATTTGAATACATTTATGGTCTATTCAAGAACACATTCAACTTAAATTCAAATATAAAAGTATTTAGTTCATAATTTCTCAAATACATGTAATGAATTACCAAATCATTCCATTCTCCCTATTTGTGAATCTTTTTATTTGTGCTCAAAAATAAAAATGCAACATAATTATATATAATAGTCATCTGCCTTTGTTTTTTTGCATAGTCCAACTTAATCTTTGCTCCATTTAAACATGGAAAAATATAGATGAAGCTATAAGAAGTTAGGCATTTTTGCTATATACATGTACATATACATGTCACAATATATATCCATCAAAATATAAACATGTTACTTCACTACATATAATAGTATTCCATGGTCCAAAATATGATTAATATAAAAAAGTAACTATCATGATAATACATATTACTATTCAAACTATGTTGAATTTTCAAATTAGATTTTTTTCTAAGAAATAACAAATAAAAATCTTCTAATTACTCTCTCTCTCTCTGCTTTGCCTGCTTGCCTTGTGGGACTGAGCAACT